>JAOTQG010003311.1:0-16337 GCA_025631175.1 Iris virginica
TTTTTTTTCAGTTTGGTCCTTTTTTTGTGGATGGAGATTAACGGGATTGACGTTAGGGGGCTATCCCTCACAAAAAAGAGTATATTGGGCTCATCCCCGAAACCCGAAAACCACAGGGGGTTCCGCCTATTTAACCCATTTTTAAAATTGGAGAATGTCAGAAGTAGAAGGGCTCTGATCTGGTAATTTGTGCCCCTGCCAAAATCTTCTACTCGCACCTACCACCCAGGTACGTACCGGTACCACCACAACCTCCTCCCAACTCATACCTACCAGCCAAATGCAACTCAACATGCTCCAACATTGAGGTAGCCATTGCAGTCATCCCTCTCTCTCTCTCTCTCTCTCTCTCTCTCTCTCTCTCTCTCTCTCTCTCTCTCTCTCTCTTTCTTAATGGCGGCTATTTCATCATCTATCTCTCCGAACCACAACCTTTCAATTTCTAACCGCGGCTTCCCACCCAATTACTGTCTGCCCAAACCCATCTCCGGCAACTCACTATTTCTCCGCAATAACTTCATCAGTGTCCACCCGCTTTCTCTATCCCGCCGCAGCGTTGAGTCGACCCGGATGTGTGTCAGGGTTTCAGCGAGTTCTACTGCGATTCTGGAGGAGGAAGGGCTAACGACTGAGATCGTTGAGGTTGATTTGGGTGACCGGAGCTACCCTATTTATATTGGATCCGGTCTACTCGATCAACCCGATCTTCTTCGCGGGTAAACTCCAGTTTCTTATCTTTCTTTCCATTGCTTCCACTCTCTATTTCCAGTTCCCAAAGTTACTGCCTTTACAACCACCGTGCTCGTTTATACCTGAATTTGCTCAATTTTGATTGTTTGTTCCTCAATTTGTGCCAAGTTACTTTGTTGAATCCGTATATGACACTTCTCCCCTCCCGATTACATCTTTAAGTACTGCTCAAATTCATTCTCCCTTCATCCATTAGGAGTGTCTTGTTTCCTTTTTGGAAAAGTCAATGGTAGACACAATCAAATTATTGTTTTAACTGTAATTATTGTATTTTAGATTCTAAAATTTCAATCTATATAAGAATATTAAGTAGATTATCACCAACATTTTTTATTTAGCAAGTCATTTCTCATGAAAAAATGGTCGACCTTCAATTAAGTTTGACCAAAACTAGACACTCGTTTTGATACGGAGGGAGTAAAATGGATGAGAATGATATGATTTTCTTGGACGTTATTCGTTTATGTTAAACAAAGTCTTTCTCCAAATTAACTGGGAGACCCTAAAACAGTAGCGCACTTATTCAATGGGGACAAGGAGTAGCTCATTTAGTTGGTTGGAATTTGGCTATCATGTACCTAATGTCAAAGTTTAAGGAGCTTATTGGTCTCTGATGAATGGCAACGGGGACATACAAAAAATCATGTTCTTGATTACATTAATTGCAAGCCAAATGTACTTGCTTATTCACCACTTGGGGGTATGTAACAGGTCTCATGAGTGTAAGCGTTACGCTTGTGTCTCTTTATATAACATTGTGCACAAGCATAAAAGTTATTTCAAAGAAATTAGCATCTGGACCTTGTTCTCGTTTTGCTTTACATAGCGTGTTTACCTATTTCTATTCTTTAGGCATATTCATGGGAAGAGAGTTCTTGTGGTAACTAACACCACAGTTGCACCATTATATTTGGATAAAGTCACAAGAGCTTTAACAGCTGCAAATCCTAATGTAACAGTTGAAAGTGTGATATTACCAGATGGCGAGCAGTATAAAGACATGGTAAGTATCGGACAACTTCCATAACATATCCTTCTAGTATTTTTGGCATGTTTGGGGCTGAAGTGAATGTTTCACTTTATTTATGCTCTGATAGGATACTCTGATGAAAGTGTTTGATAAGGCAATTGAGTCTCGTTTAGACCGCCGTTGTACATTTGTTGCTCTTGGTGGTGGTGTCATTGGTGACATGTGTGGATACGCTGCTGCTTCATTCTTACGTGGAGTTAACTTTATTCAGATTCCTACAACTGTTATGGCGCAGGTCTGTCAATATTCACATATTCGTCTGTTTTCTCAGTTCAAAGCCTCAAGTCATGGGTTCTTTACTTCCCAGTGCAACATATTCTAATAAGATTATAGCTTTTTCTTTAAAATAATTTTTATCAGGTGGATTCATCTGTGGGGGGTAAGACTGGAATCAACCACCGGCTCGGGAAAAATTTAATTGGTGCATTCTACCAACCACAGTGTGTCCTCATTGACACTGACACGCTGAAAACATTGCCTGATCGAGAATTAGCATCAGGGCTGGCTGAGGTTGTAAAGTATGGACTTATTAGAGATGCTAAATTTTTTGAGTGGCAAGAGAAGAACATGGAGGCACTACTGGCAAGGTAACACTGTCTTCTATCAACATAATCTATGCAAAAGATATATTCCAGTTCTGATTTCTGAGTTTGAAATAATCACCCCAATTATCTCTTGTATTCCTCTTTAATCATTTTTGCATTATCGTCCCTTTGTTCTGTAGGTTTAAGTTTTTCTTTCTTGGATATTGTGAGTAGTTCACACTTTAATTAGACTGCCAAATGACTTTTTCATCATTCAGTGAGACATGGTAAACTGTGGTTTTATTGAATCTTTTTCAGGCCCTTATTTATTCAGCAAGTATGTATGGTTAAGTGCTGCCCTTATATGACATATGGGCAATCTTATGCTTCTAGTATGTGTTTGAAAGAATCTCACCCATGACAACAATCACCTGCTCCTTGCAGGGATCCCAAAGCATTTGCTTATGCTATCAAGCGTTCATGTGAAAACAAGGCTGAAGTTGTCGCCTTGGATGAGAAGGAAAGTGGAGTAAGGGCAACACTAAACCTGGGTCATACATTTGGACATGTAAGTCTTGGCTTTTCGAGTTCCTTTGTGTTTTTTTTTAGTTTGCGTAAGTGATTAACTGGAAGTTAGTAATCAAACAACTATTTATTCTTTTAGATGTTTGCAGGTATGTATTAGGTTCCGATCACGAGTTCGATATATCTTAATATCATAATATCACCCATATATCTAATATTACACACTAATATTATTCAATATCACATATCAGTATCAAACATACTCTCCCAAATTAATTCAAACTTTTCACATCATATTTTTTCTCCACTTTCCTCAATTCTCTCCTCACATTCAAACCTTTCAGATCACATTCAAAATTTTCACATCCCATTCAAACATTTGACATCATGGGGGCAATTTAATCTTTTACTTCATAAACTCATATCACTCATATCTTCCCACATTCATAATGTGAACATTACTATATTACCTGATATCACCGTATACAGGACTCCTGATCTGACCCTTAATAAAATATTTTGAAGTATTTTGCAGTTGATATACTGAATTAAGTATAGTTTGACCAAGATGACATGTAGAAGCTTGACAAATCTGCTGCCTTACACTCTTAGAAATATGTTTCGGGATGCTGATTGCTGTGGCAACTGGCAACCCAGACTCTTCTCTTTTGATGGTGATGTCTTACAGTATTATTATGCAAAGTGCAAGTATTTTTCAACACCGTACAGTAACTTATGCTTTGATGAAATAGAAGGATCAGTCACACCCTCCCCAAAGGGCTGTCAGGATTGATGTCATCTAATTTCAATAATCAAGTAAGAAACTAGTTATAACTCAATCATAGAAAGATTATGTGGAATACAGCTCCAAGTTTCGGGTATACTGAAATATTCATCAATAAAACAAATTTTCAGATTCTTGATGCAAGAAAATGCATATTTTTTTTGTTTGTGTGTGCGCGTGTGTCGTTGCCCATAAAACAAATTGTACTCATTTTCTTTAGTAGATTGCCAAGCAGTTTTGGACAATTTAACCACATACATAGACATATAGGTGCGCTATCATAGTGTTTGCACACTTGCGCTTTTTTTCTTTACGGTCGTCCCAGATGCACAGTGGCAACATTAGCATATGACAGATGGGTAGAAATATGAAAATGCAAAGGTAATTGACAAACAAGAATATTGGCAAAAGGTTCTGTATTTCTGAAGAAAAGAACACTTTTTTCCAGGACAAAATTAGTAACATTTTTCAACAAGATTTCTCACCTGTGACTGAGATCCTATACATGCACAACAACGCTTCATTGTAAAGCTGCAAAGTCGAGGAGAACAATGACTGTGTACCGAAGCCTTTTTATATAGGGACTAGGTGAGACTAGCTTTTGGAACAAAAGGGAAACCAGAAATATCAATTAGAGTTTACACTTGTTTGTCAGCAGACTCTGTCTATGAAGTTACGGTTTTAGTATGTCAGGAAGACAGAGGTGGGAATTCAACTTTGTTTTTCAAATGATACAGCTTCTGCACCATCAACCTACATTTTTGCAGCAAAACGAAGCTTAGAAACTGACTTTAAATATTTCATCCCTAGATTGAATTATAGTGCTGTATAGTAAAACTGACAGTGCCTTGTGGTGAGTAACGTATAATACTTAAATACTTTCTGTCTTTTTGTAGTTTATATATAACCGACATATTAAAAGAGAATCAAAGCTTATTAAGGAATACTTATGTTTTATCACTGGAATACATTAGAGTGTTCTACTAGATTACAAATATGGACTCGTAAAATATAGCCTAGAAGACATTAATGCTTTATGTTTTCTGTATATTTATATATACGAGCATTTTCCTTCCTCTAATGGCATTAAATTGGTTTTCATGCTGATATGAGATAGTTATACCTATCTGGGCTGGGAACATGGTTTGGCATTTTGAGTTGTAGGAGCTGGAGAGCCCTGGCTAGTTGTTTGTGGCTTTTTAAGAGATGAGTCTGGGTGGCCTGCTCACTGGATTGGGTGCTCTCAATGGCATATGATGACAGATGCATTGGTTGACAAAAGATGAAGTTTTATGGGTTGTGTATGGGTATGTAGGAGGGAGAGGGGGATATGCAAGCTAAAGAGTTGGTGAAATTTAGGGCCATGGTCACCTCAAACTATAGTCTATTCATTATCATTAAAGAATAGGTAGGAAATGTTGTCAATATTGGTACTCGAATCTGTTAGCGGTAATATATATTTTATCCCATCAAGTATCTAGTTTGAGTTTGGGACGTAGAGCCTTCTACTATACTCTTGTCCAAATTCACACGTAACTCTATAGCTGGCTAGCCAGCTAGCCGTTCTTTCAGTGTTGTCCCGCCAAAGGACCAATGTTAAATGCTTCAACTTTAGTTCCTCATTCTGATTATGTGATTCTTATGGCCGTCATGGAGCATATATTGTTTATCATGTACTGTTAAGCAGGGAAGGAATTCATGCTTTCTGATTGTAGTTCTCATCTTACATCTTCTCTTTCTCAGGCAATAGAAACTAGCTATGGATACGGGCAGTGGTTACATGGAGAAGCAGTTGCAGCTGGCACGGTATTGAACCAACTAAATTATCTTTAAATTCACCAGCCACTAGAATGAAACTTAAACAATACAAAAATTAAGTGAAGAGGGATGAAATGAGCAAGATAGGCAATCCAGCTTGAGACCTATAATACGATTCATCATATGTTTTCGCTGAAGGTCTTTGTTTGAAAATTCCAGGTTATGGCAGTTGATATGTCATACCGCCTTGGTTGGATTGATGATTCTTTAGTAAAACGTGTTTACAAGATCTTAGAACAGGCCAAGCTACCCATTGCTCCTCCTGAAATGATGACAGTGGAGATGTTCAAGTCTGTCATGGCGGTGAGATATATACTAAATAAAAATTGATAAGTGTTTGTTTTCTTTGCCGATCTTAATGCTTTTATGTTCAACCGGGGTTGCAGGTTGATAAAAAGGTGGCTGATGGGTTACTCAGGCTGATCCTATTGAAAGGTCCGCTTGGAAATTGTGTTTTCACAGGAGAGTACGACAGAGAGGCCCTAGACGAAACGCTCCACGCATTTTGTAAGTCGTGATGCAGGCCAGGAAGATGGTATTTCTCCGAATGATTGTTCATACACTCACAAAAGTACTTCATGTGTGTATTATAGATGGGTTTTGGTGTGGGTTTTCCTGTATCGATTCGAACTTGCGAGTAAAATTCTTTACTGTTGTGATTTGGAAAAGCTCCCTTTTAGTATTGAGCTCAGATAGGTAGATTTACGCCTACAAGTTTATTTTAGGCAGCTCAAAGATCAAGTCAAGAAGTCAGTCGGTCACCTCTGTGTCTGCTGTTAGCATTGCGCATGATCATGTTTTGTTGAAGTTTCACCGAAAAATAAAGTGGAAGGATCGGGAGAAGTGGAATGATTGATTACATTGTACACAATGTGAAGAAGGATTGTTCCTCCGGGTGATGATTGGGATATGGAATATACTACGATAAACAAGTATGATTCTAACCACTAATTACCATTGAAAATAAATATTATATATACATATAATTTTGAGTAATTTAATATTTACTGAAAGAAGTGCACAAAAAATGTATCATAGGTTTTTTTTTTTTTTTTTAACTAAAAATTCGAATTTTTTTTTGTTTCAAATGGTATACCATTTGCTGTCGCACAACACTTGTTTTATTAATTTTTTAGAACTTAAAATTTAGAATGTTAATTTAAAGGGTTATGATGAGATTTTAGGAAGATATGAGAAAAGTTAAAATATCATTTAAGATAAAAGATTTAAACTCTTTATTAACGTAGCCATTCTTTCCAATGATAGAATGATTACGAAATTTTTGGCCAAATCAATTAAAAGCTAACAAAACTTTTGAATATTTTTGGTTAACTTTTGCTCAAGCGTAGCATTGTTCTATTATAAATCTCGATGAGTTAAAGAAAAAGAAAAAGAAATTATCAATAGAGGGAAAAAAAGAACAAGAACTTTAATCAAACTCGACCTTAACAAATCCTTGTATATTTTCATTTGGTTTTTAATAAAAGGGGTATCCATTCCTCCCAGGTGCCGCCCTGGTTTCTTTAAAAAAAATAAAAATAAATAAATAAATAAATAAAGGCTATAAACGTGAGTGATAATGTGATGGAGAGAGAGAAGGTGAAAATGAAATTAGTGGGTAAACCGTTGCATGAAGCAGACGTCTGATCTCCTTCCAACTCCCAGGTGCCGCCCTGGTTTCTCCAAAAAAAAAAAAAATTAACTAATTGCTAACAATTTGCATGGCCGTCCCTATCATTTGAGTTTGGATTTTATTCGGTTTTCTTTTTTAAAATTTCATTTTTACTATTTAATAAAAATAAATTTTTTTTATTTTAGTTAATTTAAAATATGTATATTATATACGTAATTTATAAAAAGAATTATATATATACTCTTACCATTCTAAAATATATTATAATTATTACTATTTTAAAAATAAAATTAATTTTTTTGGACCATCATTAGTACCTTATTTTCTAACAAAAGATAAATTTTGATTTAAATAATTTTCTTAATATAAATTATAATTGAACCGTTTTTAGAATAATGTACAATAAATTTCATATCATGAGTATGAATCATAAACTCTCAAACAGTCATGATATATGACTAAACATCTATGATACTGTTCATCATAACTGAAAATAATTATGATGACTTTGCAAAACATACACCGGCCTTCAAAAAGTTCAAGGATGATCCAGAAGATTCAAGAAGCTTGTAGAAGAGTATCAGACATCAAGCTCCAGATCTTTCAAAGCAATCATTGAAGAAAACGTGCAGAATTAAAGGAGACAAGAGAAGGAGACACCATTTAATTGGTGTGTTCGCTATCTCATAAATCCATTATCCTAAAACCAGATTTCTGGCCATAAATAGTGAGATACAATGCTGAGATAAACACACATAAATACATCTACAGGATACAAGCGTCAATTCTAGCTAGAAGTCTTACTCACAGACTCAAGAAGATCAGGAGCCTTGAAAGTGTCATATTACTGAAGGAAGAGATCTTCAGATAATAACTTTTGATCCTCTTATGAAACAGTGATCCTTGATAAACCAAGATGGCTACTCATATCTTCAACAAAGCTTCCCTCTAGCTGAATCCATGAGCTAGTTATTAGGAAGCATCAAGTAATCTCTTTGTAATCAAGTCTTAAGTGACAGTTGTATAATTATCTTTTCCGGGGGCACCAAGTTAGATAGGAGAAAATACAGAGTGTATATTTTCCCTTTTTTGTTGATTTAAGAGAAATTAATAAAAGAACCGTCCAAGAGCTTAAGGGGCTTTGGGCAAGTGCACTTTGAGTCTAGGTGACTGCCAAACCACTTTAAAAATTGCTTATAGTTTACTATATTTACTTTCAGCCTTTCATAATTGTTTTCATTACTCTTTATGATTATTGAACTTGTTACAACCTCAATATTTAAGTGTAGTTTTGATGATAAGTATATTGTCTTGATAAAAAAATACAAATACACAATAGACAGAATGACAACAAGGATAATCTAAGCAAAGTCTAATCTAGGCAAGTTAACTGTTGAGTATGAAGGAACCAATAGTTAACCCTATGCATGAACCAATTGATGAACCATGACTAGATTGAAGGTTTCATGTAAACTTTCATAGAAAGCTATCTGTTATCAGAATCATTGGAAACCATTGAACATAAGCTTTGAAGGTAAATATGATTGAGCAGAAGCCTTGTAAACTTACATACTTGAACAAAGTTAAAACTCTGATAATCGAACATCTATCTCTTCCAGGCTAAAAGCTCAAAGTCATAATATGATAAGAGACAAATACTATTGCAATCAAAGAATCAAATACAATGAATATACAAAGGAAAAGTCTCTTATTCATTATAGCTCAAGCAAGTCAATAAAACTGCTACACTATGATGACTGTATCATAAGAAGAGCTCTAACCGATTCATACAAGAGTCATGTTACAAAACATCAAAGGACCACTGCAAGGAAGTTTGAAGACAAGCAAAAGCAAAGGACTAGTGAATCTGCAATACAAAAGCCTCCAGAAGGCTGTCAGAGAACCAACAACTAACTATCAACAGCATGATTCAACCATAGTGCTCAAACTCACTTAACAAACCAAGATAAGATAGTCATTCCTAAAGTTTTGATCTTCACCAGAACCTGAACCACAATAATCCACCAATCATTCTGTAAAGAAAACAAACATCAAGACTACAACTGGCATCCCTCAGCAAGCATCAAAGTCAATAAAGAAAGATCCACAGTCAGGAAAGAATATCAAGGGCTCCAATAGCCAACTGCATGAAATCAGAAGTGAAGCCCTTCTACATTAGCAAGGATTGATTTATCAGAGATCATATCAATCTACACTTAGAAATGAGTAGCACTTCATATAAGTATAATTCAAGGCTTACAATCAATAATCCAACTCCTTGCTTCAACAACCAAGTTAGTTTAACAATGCCAAGGGTATACAGACCAACAGACCAACAGTCAAGTGTATATCGACTAACAACTAAATGTAAGCTACCCAGATCGTATGCTAAAGTATAATTATGATTTAATTCCTAAATTCAGAACTGGAAGGAAGACTGCCACATGGATCTCTAGACACCCCATTTTTGAACCCTTGTAAATAAAATATTTTACTAAGGGTTTGCCTAGTTTAATTTAACCTAAGTGACTTATCATATAGATGTTTGATAGCACTCAAATAGACCTATATTTTAATGCTATTTCTATGATTATTTTTATGTAATTACGCATGATTTTACGTTTGGTATGTTTAGTTTTGTATATTTTAGGAATTTCGAGTGAAAAACATTAAAGTAAGAGAAATAAGTTGTTTTGGAGCAAAAAAAGGGCTATTCTGGTAAGAGATCAAGAACCAAGGACCAATTCATGATCAACATCGAGAATCATGCAGGAAAACAACTGAGAGCTAGGCACGACCGGGCCTGAGCTGGGCATGCCCGTGCTTGTGCAAAGCCGATGGTTTTCTCTGTTTATTGTTTTAGGGTTTTAGGGTTTCTTGTAAAGACTTCCTGGCAGTCTATATAAATGTATTTTACTCGATTTTAGGGTATAAATGAAAGACAGAGATTATTCTATAAGCAATTGATATTCTAGGATTCATGTTTAGCCAAGCTATGAACTAAACTCCACCTTCTAGGAGTTGGAGGTAGATCTTACTATCTGATTATGCTTTGCAAATAATACTTTCAATTGTGTTTTTGTTATTTTTGGTATTGTGATCGTTCTGACGTGCGTTCTTTCAACTAAGTTGTTGAAAATGCTTAATTCGAAGAATGATTATGAATTTTATGTTATGTCTGGTTCAATAGAGATTTCATACAATAGCTAGATCACAATCCTCTAATTTGTCTTGTTGTGTGGCGCAAGCGAGCAAGGAAAATTAGGGTTGTCTTAGTTCATATGTGCTTCAAGGTTTTTTGTGCCTTGAATAGGACTAGGACCTTCGGTGCTTAGCGAAATCAGAGAACACTAGCAGTGTATCTTCACATTCGAAGGCTAAATACATTGCTAATTAACAGTCAACCGTAAGAACAGAACCAATGCAACAAGGGAATTAGTATAATCAAAAGTAATGATTAACTCCTGTCTCCTAGATCTTCTTAAATAATGAATTTCGTTTTACATTTAGTAAACACCTTTCCAACCAATTCAACTCAATTTCACAGAATATTGCTACTTCAGTTAATTTACTTAACTCAAGTCTTAAGTGGATGGACATCCTGCTTATCATTATCTATATTAATTTAGTTAGTAGTAGTATTAGTAGTAAGTAGACATTATTACTTTTATTCTTTTTTGAGCACCTGCGACGGTGCGATCAAAAAGTGGCGCCGTTGCCGGGGACTTGTTAATTCAAGTTTCTTAACTGTGTTACACTTTATTTTATGATTATTTTATTTTGTTAGTTTTATTTTACTGTTTCATTATGCTGAGTTAGTTAATCCTGTTAGAGAAATGAAAGATTTCTCTAGTCCGGTAATAGAAGAATATCCCTCTTGTTTATTATTACCCCGAAGAAGTTAGGGATTATGAACTGAAATTAATTTATTATAATATGCTCCCTTTATTCTACGAAATGACTTCTGAAGACCCACTTACATTCATAAGAGATTACTTCAATGCAATAAATCAATTTCCACTAAAAGGACTGAAAGAAGAACAATTAAGATTAAAATGCTTTCCGTACACTCTGAAAGAAAATGCAAAAAGATGGTTTACGTCTTTAAACCCACAATCGTATGGGACATGGAAAGAAATTTATGATGGGTTTGTATTACGATACTATCCGCATGAGAAAAAATCTACCATATGTGCTAAAATTCTGAAAGACACTCAAGATGTAGATGAAACTTTTTATGAAGCATATGAAAGATTTAAACTGCTATTAATACAATGTCCCCATCATAGTTTGCTAGAAGAGGTAGTGAATCAATCTTTTTATGATGGACTGATACTGGAAAACCAGATTTTAGTTGATAATGCAGCAGATGGTTTTATTGGTGATACAATTGCTTCGGAACTGACATCTATTTTTGAGATTTTATCAAGGAATTCGTATAGAAAAAGTTCTCGAGGTAAGCAAAGTGATATATGTTCATTAGATTCGCAAGGCAAATTGGTCCAACAAGTAAGTGATTTATCTACTCAAGTAAGGAGTATGACCAATTTACTTAATACTTCTGTTATTGAAAATTGTTCTGTATGTTGTATGCACAATCATTCTGTTAATAATTGTCCTTCTAGAAATCCCATACTTGAACAGGTTAATGCTTTGCAAGTTTATCAAAGAAATTCAACAAATGGAATGCAATATGGAAATCAACAATTCGATTTCTGGAAGTCCAGATACCGACAAGAAGAAAATTATTTGGAGAACTTTATGAAGACATATCAAGAAGTTCAAGAATTAAATGAAAAGAGATTTTTTGAAACGAAAGCATCACTTCGATCAATGGAAGGAAGTTTGTTGAATTTAGTTGATTAAGTTCAAACTCTTATCTCCACCCAAATGCAGAATCATACGGAGAAAGTTAAAGTTGTAATAACTACTACAAGTGGTAAGCAAGTGGACAATGTGGTACATCATGAACCTGACTCTGATACTCCTATTGTTGTGAATAAGGAATCTGTTAGAACTGATGTTAATGAGAAGAAAAATTTTGTAGAAGACCCACCTTATATTCCTCCTCCACCTTATGAATCTCTTGTTCCGTTCTCAAATAGGCTTATTAAAAGAAAATTAGAAAAACATTCAGAAGAAATATATAACATGTTTTCCAAGATTCATGTTAATTTACCTTTGCTTGAAATCATAAGGAGTTCACCTGCATATGCAAAATTTTTTAAAGACCTAATAACTAATAAGCGAAAGTTCATCACAGAAGAAAAATTTTATCTCACAGAAAATATTAATGTAGTATTTAGAGAAAACTTACTTGAAAAAGCCAAGGATCCAGGCAGTTTCAATATTGAAATTGGTTTTGGAGAAAATAAAAAAATTAGAGCACTGCTTGATTTAGGATCTAGCATAAATTTAATGTCATTCTCAACTGATGTGAAATTAGGATTAGGACCATTAAGTCCCACTACTATGACTTTACAAATGGCTGATAGATCTATTGCTCGTCCCAAGAGAATAGTTCAAGACATTTTAGTCAGAATTAAAAATTTAATCATTCCAGTTAATTTTGTTATTCTAGACATGCCCCTAGCAGATGAAACCGACAAGAAAGAATCTGTGTTGTTAGGAAGACCATTTATGGCTACTGCTAAGACGGTAATCGATGTTAAAAATGGAAAGTTGTCACGAACAGTTTTGGGTGAAACTATAGAAATTGATGTATTTAAATGCATGAACAAACCAGAAGGGACTAATGACTGCTTAGGCATTGACGATATAGATGAAATTATTGATGAATGTTGTCAACAAGAGCTTGAAAATGGTAAAGTCAATAGAGTCATGTTTCTTGAAGAAAAGGAAGAAGTAGATGAAGAATTGATAGTGCTTAATGATATCCTAAATGAACAGGAAGAATTATTGAAAGATATTACGCAAGAAAAGTTGGATGCCTATAGTGAACCAGAAAGAAATCTACCCAAGGTATTCTCAAAATTAAAATTGAAACAATTGCCACCTCATTTTAAGTATGCCTTCTTAGCAGAAAATGAAACTTTTCCTGTTATAATAAACTCTGAACTTAACCTTGAACATGAAAAAGCTTTACGTAAAGTTTTAAAAGACAATGAGGATGCAATTGGTTGGTCAATAGATGATATAAAAGGAATAAGTTCCACTATGTGTATGCATAAGATCAATTTAGAAACTGATAGTAAACCTGTTAGGCAAGGATAGAGAAGAATGAATCCACACATGATGGAAGCAGTGAGAAAAGAAGTTTTAAAACTTTTGGATGCTGGAATAATATATCCTATAGCATATAGTAAATGGGTTAGTCCTGTTCATGTGGTCCCAAACATTCAGGAGTAACTATTATAAGGAATGAAAATAATTAAATTGTCCCGACGAGACTAATAACTAGATATAAAATGATTATCGATTATAGAAAATTAAATGCCGCCACCAGAAAAAATCATTTCCCATTGCCTTTTATTGATCAGATGTTAGAACGTTTATCTGGGCATGCATATTATTGTTTTCTGAATGGTATATCAAGATATAATCAAATTCCCATAGCACCTGAAGATCAAGAAAAGACTACTTTCACATGTTCGTTTGGTACATTTGCTTATAGATGAATGCCTTTAGGTCTATGCAATGCCCGTGCCACTTTTCTAAGATGTATATTCTCTATATTCTCTGATATGATTGAAAATTTTATCGAAGTATTTATGGATGACTTCTCGGTATTGTTAGGATTTTATTCTTTATTAGATTTGATTAATTGCCTCTAAATATTTTTAAGAATGTCAATTTATTGCGTATTCAAGCCTATCAATATAAATAGACTTTCAACAACTTGGTACTTATAAAACAATTCTTTCATGGCTATATAAAAGGAAGGTAACCATTCCGAACTATCTCAAGGGTAAAGCAGTAATTTTACAAGCTGAAGGTATCTGTCGGAAGGCTTCTGTTATCAAGGGTTCCGTTCCTCCTATCAGAAGACTTCAACACCAAAGGTTGCCGATAGAGTGCTCCGTTCAGAATCATCCAACGAGAAATCATAATTTTCCTTACGTCTTCTCCAAGAATTGAAATTCAAATATCTTCTAGAAGGACAACGGCTATAAGGACACCTGTCATCGTTTGTGCAGCCACTACAAACATCATGGCAGACAAAATTGTGCTACAACGTTGGACATAATAAAAGAGACAAAACATAGTACTGGGCGCTCAACAAACCGAGTCAGCTGTCGACATGTGTTCAAAGACAGATTTCCTTTGAGTCCCCCGATGCACTGAAGATGCTATAAATAGAGATGGGCTTCAAAGCTTACAACTTGGTTGATCATTCTGAAGCTGCTATTACCCTGCCAGTGAGAGATTTGATTCTTAAGTTCTCATAGTTCTATATTCAGATTACTCTAGAGAGATAGAAAATTTCTAGATCCAACCCCACTGTTACTAGCCAAAATATCACCTAGTATTTTGTTGTAATCATCAAATAATTAGGAAGGCCTCCCTCACTGAGATCCCAGGAGGCCGTTTGATGAATTGTAAACACACACGTGAGTGTATACACTTAGCTGCACACACTTACAAAAACACAGGTCACATGCTTGGCTTGAACTTTGTTTAGGAGTGTTCCAATTTATCGTTTCTTTCTTGTAAAGGCCAACAGCCCAAGGTTGCTGTTTGGGTGACACTTGTAATAGATAGGATATATAGTGGATCTCTCTCACAAATCCAAGTCTGACCAGCTTGATAGATGATTAGCCAAATAATTGGTGAACCTCTATACATCCTTGTGTGCTTTACTTTCTGCCATTTCCTTATTGTTCTGTTATTTACTTTCTGGCTGGCTAAGTCTCAAATCCTGAGGAACAGAGGACTCTGCTTCGGTAAGTCCTCCGAATCATCTGCACAAGCAACTACTTAGCTTCTTAACAGAACTGTTTTAACAATGAAATTCTCTAGTCTTCCGCTACACTAAAACCCCTTCATTAAGTCAAGGGTGAGAATTTTTATTGAGTATTCAGTTTTAAGAAAGAATTTTTAAATAAGCTATTCACCCCCCCCTCTAGCCTATATTGAGCTGAGTGGGACCAACAATTGGTATCAGAGCAAACAAGTATTTTTGAAAACTGTTTTCATTTAGCTTCACAGCTAAGATGCCTGATCCTATGGCTCTAAATGCTAGTCTTGTGCCCGTTTTGGATGAAAAATGTTTTTCCATGTGGAAAATCAGAATCAAAATATATCTTTGGTCCTTGGACCAGAGAATGCCAGAATGTTAACTCATGACCCATTCTATCCTACTAAGGTCTCTACAGGTATTCCACCAGTGGGACATCCTGAAAATATTCCCTACCCTGCTACTGGAGAGATCATGAACAAGCCTGAATCAGAGTGGTTCGAAGAGGACAAAGTGCTAGATTCATTGGACATAAGAGCTGTTCACATACTATTTGTTGCTATCCAAGACTCTTCATTTGAATAGATAGTTATGTGTGAAACCGTCAAAGAGATCTGGGATGAACTCAGCGAGTACTTCGATGGTGATGAAGCCTGCAAGGACAATAAAGTCTATAACTGCATTCTTGCCTTCGACACCTTCAAGAAGGACCCAAAGGAGACTCTCAGAATATGCCAGAATCGATTCACCAAGGTAGTTAATGTCTGCAGAGCTCTTGGTAAATTCTATACTACTAAAGAAGTTAATTTGAGATTTTTGAGCTATTTAGGAAGTGCTTGGCATGTAAAAATCACTTCTTTGAGAGATTCAAAGGATTTAAATGTAATGACCCTAAAAAATCTAATTTAATCTCACCACTTATGAGAGTGAGCTCAAAATGCTTCAGGAGTCTGAAAAGTATATGAAAACTCGTTCCTTGCATGCACAACCTGAGTCTTCGTCTTGTATTCCAAATCTATCAGATGACTCTGAAAATGAGGAAAATGAAACTGCTTTTATGGCCAGGAAATTTCCTAAGTATAGGAAATTTTATAAAAACTTCAAGGCAAAACAAAATTAGAAGTCTTCCAACTTTCAAAAGACCTCCGGAAGACCTTACCAGAAGGCTTCCGTTTCCAAAACTCCTTCGGAAGACTTACTGTGTTTCAATTGCAGAAAACATGGTCACTTCTCTTCAAAATGTCCTCAACCAAAGTTTGAATATTTCAAAAAGAAGTCTCCAAAATTTCAAAAATAGAAGGGTATGGTTGCCAATGAGGAACCAAAGGAGTTACCCATCTGGTGTGAGACTGACT
>JAOTQG010003422.1:0-15021 GCA_025631175.1 Iris virginica
TATCTCTCTCATACTTTTTCACTTTACATATCAAATATTAAAATTAAATATCGCACAATATCGTATTCCTGATCTGATCGTTTATAGTTGATTTTTTAGTTTTTTTTCCTCTCTTTCTTTTTTATACGGGTCGGCTATTAAATTTAGGTATTTCAGGCTAAAGAATATGGATCAGCAAATAAAAAGGTGGAAAAAATGTCCAAACCAATTACAAATACATTTGGGCCAAATTTTAAACTGAGTTTAAGGGACGAGTTCAATATACATTAATGTTTAGTAAAATATTTTAATTTGATCTTGTTTTAAAATATATTAATTTACGATTTTTAGACCATTACTCTATTAAAATTGAACTTTTCTAGGTGTATAATGTTCATTTTTTATCTAATTATACAGTTAAATTGAAACTTGATCATTATTAGTGGGTTAAACAATGTAAGAAGAAACATAAAAAAATATATTATAGTAAGTTTAATTGTAATTTTATTAAAAAATGGTTATATACAATTTTTTTTTTAAATTTTGGTTACCTGTATTGAAAATTAAGGATTCCGTTACCAAACACACATTTGAGGCTTTTTTGATTTCCATGAGATTTGATTACGAAGTTATTTTTCATCTTTAATTTTTTATGATTTTTAATTTAACTTTCCAACTATATTTTTCTATACCTCGAACATTATCTTACAATAAAATCAAACATATTAAATCATAGTATTTTAAACCAAAATCAAACATAAATTTATGTCTCTTCTCCCGCTCCTCTCTCACTTATCCCATCCCATCCCTTCCTCCTCTTCTTCTTATTTTCTCTATACCTTACGTAAATCCTCCTCCCCATTTTCTTCCAAATCCTATAATCCCTCAATTCCCAATCGTGAAATTCCCTCTGCTCAAAATCCTAAACCTCAATACATCATGTACTCACAGATTTTCTCTGTACGCAGATCCACCATGCTCACTACAAATCTCATCATGCCCACCGCAGATCTCACCACCATCACCTCATATATACGCCACCTCACAAACCCTAAAATCCCCTTTATGGCAAAAATCGATTGTGGCTTCAAATTGTAAACCATAGTCGCCTCCTGGATTAACGAAAGGAGAGGAACGTGAGGGCGAGAATAGGAGAGGGTAGTCGGAGAAGATAGACATATGAGAGAAAGAAGAGAAGTATCGGTGGTGGAGAGACTTGCCAAGTTGCCGCCGTCAAAAAGTAAGGTGTGAAGAGAGGGGAGAACGATCGATTGCCCCGTGGTGGAGTGGAGATCGAATAGAGAGAGGGTCTAGCGATACTCAAAGTTTTGCTATCCTCGGGGCCAACTAAATATGGACTTGTCCCATCCCTTGCAGCCCGCGCCTTTCCCATATACGCACGACAATTATGTGCTCCCCCATTTGCACTCATTTAATTTTCCAAGCACAATTCACAAAAACCACTCATTTGTTTAGTCACGTTCATCTGAATGAATTACAACTCGTTCTGAATTAGACACCCTTGTTAAAAAAAAACAACAAAACAACCCATGCTTGCTAAACTCAGAGTTGCTACAATTAACACTTGACAGCCATTATCGTCACTACGAACTTAAAACAGCCCGACAGGTTCCAACGATTTTTTGGATGACAACTTATATATTTGGTTGAATGCTATGTCGAAGTCTATGCTTGAAGGTTCTTCGTCACCTATGCTTTATTAGTTCAAATATGTAATTATGGCACTGACCGACACCCATCACGTTGATTAAGACGGAAGTGGTGGGAAGAGAGGTAGGGTGCATGTAAGGACCTGCACAAATTACACAGTTGGGGAAGGTAATTTGAAAATTTTAATCATAACATTTGTAAAAATTAAAATCAAAATTATGTATCTATAATAAAAAAATTGCATAAAATTGTAAACATATTATCTTCCCGATCCTAACTAACATTTATAATATTGATATTTTATTTTATTAAATATTTGTTTAATTTTAAAAAATTAAGTCACAGAGATTAGTGAAACCTATCAAAAATAAAAAATTATGGTAAG
Source organism: Iris virginica (assembly GCA_025631175.1). Classification (NCBI taxonomy): domain Eukaryota; kingdom Viridiplantae; phylum Streptophyta; class Magnoliopsida; order Asparagales; family Iridaceae; genus Iris; species Iris virginica. The sequence continues at coordinate 2,036 of JAOTQG010003422.1, forward strand.
GTGATCCATGCTGAACTTACACTAATTTGTTCAATAAAATCTAAAAATTAAATTAATCAATATGCACACTAAATTCCAAAGGGGACGGAAAGTTTGTTGGGGATTCAACTCAACACACTCCAATACGTAACCGTTGCCTTGTCCTCACCTCACCTCTTCAACACTCCTGCAATTTTTACTGTCGTCATTTTTTGCAACACTTCGAAAAATTTCCGCACCTACCCGAAGGCAAATCAGCGATAGATCTAAAATTTGAAAAACCTAGTAGAGGGTTTCTTAGAATCGAATCAACCACCACCAACCCTAAAACAAACATTCTTCTTCTTCTTCTCTTCAACCAATCGAATTCGAGATCCCAACGCCCAATTCACATGTACGCTCTCTTTTTTCTTTCAATCCAACTCTGCATTTTCCCGAACTATCGATTTCAATTCTCAGTCCTATTTGGTGGGATTTTTGTGTTAAGTAATGATTAGATTTGTGATAGAGAGTGAGTAATGCATTTGATTGTTTGGAGAATTACGATTTCAATGTTATTTACTTGCTGCAATTTTTATGGGGGCTATTATATATATTCGGGATTTTTTTTTTTAAAGTCGATTTTATGTCTTATTTTGTGTAAGTTGTGAATAGCTGTGTAATAAAGTGAGTTGTGCATTAAATATAATTTTTTTTTTTGATGCTGTTTACTTGTGGGAATAAATAATTCAGTCAGTTTGGTGGATAATTGTGTGTTGGTAGTAATATCTGTGTGTTAGAGTGAGTAATGCATTTAAGGTTTTTGGAGTTTGTGATTTTCAATGATACGCACTTGCTGCAATTTTGTGGGAATAATATTTTTTATTTTTTATTTCAGGAGGGGATGATTTGGAGAGGGTTATTGAGAGTTTTTGCCATCGAATTTCCGGGGCTGAGGAGGATCGAATCCATTTAAGCTGGGGGGTCGGATGGACAAGAATAATAAAAACCGCACCGATCTGCTTGCTGCTGGCCGAAAAAGGGTTTTACTTCTTCCCCATTTTCCATTTTTTACTTTTCTCTGTTGGGAGTTGCAGTTGACTGGTAGAAAATGCATAAAGATTACCCGACTTGGTCACCTTTTATTACTCCCTTTATTAACATTAGAAAATTCATAAAGATGTAAAAAGGGTTTTACATCTTTTATTACTCCCTCCGTTCCTAAATGAATATCATGCCTCGACTTTTTTTGGTCACCTTTATCAAACTTTGACCATTAAAAAAAAAATTGGCTTGGTGTTGCCAAATTATAAAAAATGTTATTGATAGTTTACTTAATAACCTTACAAAGATTGAAATTTTAGAATCTAAAATAAAATAAATATAGGTTAAATAATTACTCTAATAATGAAGTAGGATGATTTTTTAAAAACCAAACAAGACTCTCATTTAGGGATGAAGGAAGGGTTTTTAAAGATAAGAACATGTATACTCCCTCCCTACCTCCCGAAATGAGTCACATTCTCCATTTAGGGAGAGGGAGTCTGGCTTATGCTGCATATGCAGATTCACTTGCATCAACCATTAAAGTGATCAGTGATGTACTGTACCAACACGTGGGTTTACTGTTCAGCTTGTAAATACTTGCTGTGAGTGAATTTGTGAATAGAGACTTTCCTTCCGTCAAAGTTTAACCGAAAAGGTCAAAGATAGGAATCTTAGCATAGAACGGAAGAAGTAGTCACTAATTTATATTTTCTGTGAGTTCACCGAAGCAACCAAATAATTACCTTTTCAGTTCTTAGCAATTTCAACTTTACAATTGCACCAAATTTGCTTCTCCAATCTGCAATGCTTAATGCTTTTTTTTCATCTGTTTAAGTATTTGATTTCACGGAAATTAATTTTCCAATTATAGCTTGGGGGGAGAAGCAGAAGTTTCATTATATAAATATATGTATATATTTCAAACCTGAGTTGAGGCTTGTCTTAAAATAACATTGCTCAACTACTCAAGGCAGCCCCCTTCCTTTGTGGTCGGCTACATGAATCATTTTTTGCCATTGGGTCAGTTCAATGCCCGCTTAGCACACACACGAATTTATTATATCCCTACCTCTAAAGCAGTTGTTAATGTTTATAATATTGAAGTGTCTAATTGATCCACATATTGGCCTGTGTTGTACTGTCAAAACCATCTTAAGCGGTTTTCTCTCATTTTATCTCCAATTAGGTGATGTTTACTGTCTCACGAATTTGATCATTGAATTCTTTCTTTTCTAGTTTTAACACATATCTTTCTTAACATGCTCATAACATTAGTGGATAATCTTCAGTCCAATATAGTTTTTTATTCTTAATTTACATATCCATCATCAGCTCCAACAATTCCGACAGAAGAAGGATGGTAAAGGCAGTAAATCCTCTGGTAAAGCAGGTAAGTCTGAGCGGAATGTGGATGCGGATGCAGCATCTTCTGTTGCTATACCAGCTGAGAAGGAACCGGAGGTGCAGGTTCCTGATGGGGAAAGACCCGTGCAAGATATGTCGCCAGGGCTTCTTGATTCATCAGACATGCATCCTAGGGAGAAATCTGTAGTTACTGATATCGTTGCAGAAACTCTTGATCACGCCATTTTTGTTTTACCCGAAGCAGAGACAGCTGAAACTACACTGTCTACTGTTGGGTTTCCTACTCAAGATCCAATTGTTGGTGGAGCTGGAGCAAACTCAACCCAAGGCAACGAATGTGATGTTGATGCTTCTTTTGAAGAGAGAACCATCCGTGTTCTTGATAATGATATGGCAAGTGTCCCTTCTTCTGAAACTTCAGAAATATCAATCTCAGAAGGAAAATCTGTACATGTAGGAATGCCCGTCCCTGTCGATTCGTTGGCCCCACTTGATTCTGTCAATGCAAGTGAACCAAACGAATTGGTGTCTACACGCAGGGAAGATATATCGCCAGGGCTTCTTGATTCATCAGACATCCATTCTAGGGAGAATTCTTTAGTTACCGATATCGATGCCGAAACTCTAGATCATGCCATTTCTGTTTTACCTGAAGCAGAGACAGCTGAAGCTACATTGTCTACTGTTGGGTTTCCTACACAAGATCCAATTGTTGGTGAAGCTGGGGCATGCTCAACCGATGGCAATGAATGTGATGTTAATGCTTCTTATGAAGAGAGAACCACCCGTGTTCTTGATAGTGATACGGCAAGAGCCTCTTCTTCTGAAACTTCAGAAAAATTAATGTCAGGAGGAATATTTGTACATGTTGGAATGCCCACCCCTGTTGATTCATTGGCCCCACTTGATTCTGTCAATGCAAGTGAACCAGGTGAAATGCCGTCTACACGCGGGGAAGATCAGGTACCAGATGTAGGTTGTGCCCATATTCTCTTGGACTTTGATAACATTTCATTCCAGATTCCCTAATCGTCGAAAAAGAATATAATGATTTCAATGAAGCAATTTTCCTTTTCAAAAATAATTTATTTAACTGTGTTATAATCAAAATCTCATTTATCGCTGGGTAGGGTCGATGCAGGAAGCTGCCTATTCAGGTATGGAACAAGTTGATAGAAAGAGTTTGATTGTGCTTGAAGGGGACATGAATCCTGGGTTTTCCAGGTTTGATGAGAGAACTGGAGTTCAAGCAGGGATTGCTCAAGCAGATCAAAGGATGGTGAGTACAAGCTATGAAGCAGAGCCAATGAGTCAACCAGATGGTTTTTCTGCAGTTAACACTACTGATGGCATAGAAGTTCAAAAGATAGAGGTGCATTCAGATTCTCCTCAATTGTTGCACATATTAGATGGAATTTCAGTTGTCAGTTCTGAACATATGGTTCAGCCGAGAGAAGATGTTATGGCAGGTTCCGTGGGTGTAGAAGTTGTGATTTTGCCATCCTCTTCTGGCTATTCTGAGAACACAGAGAATCAGGGATCTTCGTCATCCAAGATTTTGAAGAATACAGGCACATGTGAGGGTGATGTTGGCCCATATAGCCTATCTCAGCTTTCGAAGGTGGTACAGGGACTTGATGAAGATGAGTTTAGATTTCTGCTCATGGAAAGACAATCAGCCACTAGTGTACAATTTGTAAACACTGACCAGTCTAGTTTACATGGCTATGGGTCTTCTGATGTTTTGGAGAGACTCAAAGAACATTTGTATCTCACAAATTTGGAAAAACATATGTTTCACCTGCAGCTCAGTGAACATTTGGAGATCCAGCGCGAGTTGGATTGCCGTTGTGTCAGTTTGGTTGATGAAATATCGACTGCCAGTTTGTCTCTCAATGAAGTCCGAGGGCAGAACAAATTCCTTGCCGATGAGCTTGCTAGGTATCGTTCTGGACTTGAATTAGTTGCATGTGAGAAGGAGGAGCTTCAGAGGCATATTCATTCTTCGAAGATGGAGTTAGATGAATTTTCTACTCGAACTGATGAGTTACAAAGTGAGCTAGAAAGGTCAAAACTTGAGTTGTCTAATGTGTTGGAAGAATTAGTAGACTGCAAGGATTTGGTAGCAGCTTTGCAGGTGAAAAATGAAAGCTTAAATGGGAGTCTCTCTTCATTGACTGAGGAGAGGGAGAAACTTGCCTGGGAAAAAGCTGATATTACTCTGGAGAATGAGAAGCTGTCGAGGGAGTTGGTGGAGTGCAAGGCTTCACTAGAGTCGTCACATGTGGAAAATGTCAACTCCAGTGAGATTCTGGCTTTAATGACAGAGGAGAGGAACAAGACCGAAGAGGAAAGACAGTCCTTCATCCGTGAAAATAGCAAGCTTTTGGCCGACTTGGCGTCCTGGAAGGATTTGGCCGAATCTCTTCAGGTGGAAAATGCCAGTTTGAATGAGGTCCTTACTTCACTATCAGAAGATAAAAGTAAACTTGAGGAGGCGAAGGAGTACTCTGTCAATGAAACCAGGAAACTGTCTGCGGAGTTGATAGGATGTACGGACCTGGTGGATACTTTACGAGCAGAACATTCCAACTTGAATGACCGTCTTGCTTTGGTTATGGCAGAAAGGAGTAGACTCAGAGAAGAGAATGATTATCTAAAAGCTGAGAAGGATAAAGAAGTAGTAGAGTTGGTGAACTGTGAAGTCTTACTTACATGTATTCAGGTGGAGTACAAGAAGGTTGTGGAGGACCTGAAAGAAGCTACTGTGTGCCTTGAGCACCTCAATGAAGCAAATGCTTCTCTTACAAGCAGTCTGGATATGTGCAAAGCAAAAACAAGAGATGTTCATGATGGACAGGCTGTATCATTTCCATCTGAAGAAGGTGGGAATAAAATTGAACCTTTTAAATTGTCTAGCACTGAACAAGAAGCTTTTGTAGTCAAAGTTAATTCTCAGCATGGTTTCCATAAGGGAGATGGGGCAGCTTTTTCCACTTTGATCGAGAAATCCTTTCCGAATGTCCTCAATTTAAGTTCATCTTCAAACCAGCTTCAGTGGGACAGTTCTGATGATTTGTCCGAGTTTAAAGCTTTGAAGGGATGCTTGGACCAAGTGGAGCAAGTAATGCAGAGACTTGAGGAGGCAGTTGAAAGGATGTACTCTCATTCAGCTTCCTTGAGCAGGTCTGGTGGTAATGTGAATTCATCTGGTGTTTCAAAGCTGATTCAAGCATTCGAGTCAAAGGCTCATACTGATGATGAAGAGTTAGAGGAAGGGCCTTCAGTTGAAATTCAGCCACATTCTGATCCATACATGCTTACGAAAGAGCTCACTATTTACATGAGAAAGGTTATTAACAAGTTGACTCTGGAGGCTGAAAATGCAAGTAAACTGGTTAAAGGGGAGAGAAACCAAAAGATGCTCTCTGACACTGCATTAAGGGAGCTCAAAGTTTGTCATGAAGCTTTGCAAGAATGGAATATCATAGTAGAAGAAGCTAATATCGAGCTCGTGGTTTTGTATGAAGTCGTCAAGCAGCATTTACGCACCGTTGAAGCCAAAAAGGGGAAGCTGTTGGTTCTGTATGAAGGGTCAAAGCAGCAAGAGGTCATTCTTAAAGCAGAGAATAGTGAACTTGAAAGAAAGTTAAATGATTGTGAATCAAGAATCAGCAAATTGCAGGTACAGTGTGAGGAACTATACCGAAGGTCAGATGATACGGTTTCCTCCATTAACCTTCAACTGGGAGTACTTCAGAATGAAGTCACTGAGAGGGCATTGCTACTTGAAAAAGAGCTGAATTCTACTGTTTCTGGTGTTGTTAAGGCAGTTGGAATGCTGGATGAATCAATTGGAACCACACACTCCTCTCACGCAGGTGACAAGGTTGATGGTCTAGATATAGGAAGCCATGTTGCTGCTTCTGTTGAGGTAGCCACCACTCTGATTAAGAATCTACAGGAAAAACTCAGAACTGTTAATGGAGACCATGAATCTTTGTTCAGTTCCTTCAACGAATTGGCAGAGAAGTATAATGATTTGCATGAGAAAAATGCCTTGTCTACTGATGCTTTGCATAAGATTTATGGTAACCTTGAGAAACTTATTGATGATTCTTGCTCTAGTATAGAAGAAAGTCGAACTGAAATTCAAAATGACAAATGGCTTGGCCTGCCAGTTATTAGCAACTACAACAGCCTCATGGGACAACTGTCAGAGCTGCTCAGCGAGAGGCTGCAACTCAGATCTGTGAATAGCAAGCTCAATTCAGAGCTCTTAGGCAGAGCTAAAGACATTGAGGAACTGAATAAGAGATGCATTGGTACAGCTCATATACGGAAGATGGTCGGAGATATTGAAGGTGTAGTGACGCTGGAGGGCATTGAAATGAATCCTTATGAACCTGCATCATTTCTTATGTCCTTGATCCATTTTCTCATTGAGAAGTACAAAGAGGCTGATGAGAAGGTCAGTGTGTCCAAAGAAATGCTGGGTGTTAAGGAAATAAAATTGATTGAGTTGCAGGGACAAATAGATGATTTAAGTTTCGTAACTCTCACATATAAAAATGAGAGTCTCATTTATATGGAAAGTTTGAGGAGCGCAATGGAGGATCTTGTAGTAGTTCAATCTGAGAAGCAGTTGAAAGTAACTGAACATGAACAGTCAGAACAGCGGGTGTCTTCTCTCAGGGAAAAGCTCAGTATAGCTGTTACGAAAGGGAAAGGTCTGATTGTGCAACGTGATGGCCTGAAGCAATCCCTTGCATCTACGTCCAGCGAGTTGGAGAAATGCATGCATGAGTTACAGTTGAAAGATGCTAGACTTCATGAGACTGAAACAAAACTTAGGACCTATTCGGAGGCAGGTGCACGTGTAGAAGCTCTTGAATCTGAGCTCTCTTACATTCGGAACTCAGCTACTGCTCTACGAGAATCATTTATTCTAAAGGATTCTGTAATTCAAAGAATTGAAGAGATTCTAGAAGACCTAGAACTGCCAGAGCACTTCCATGCCAGAGACATCATTGAAAAGGTTGATTGGTTAGCAAGATCAGTGACGGGAAACTCTTTGCCTTATAATGATTGGGACCAGAAGAGTTCTGCTGGTGGTGGATCATACGCTGATTCTGGTTTTGGTGTTACGGATGCCTGGAAAGAAGATTTACAGCCGAATTCCTTTCCAGGGGATGATTTGAGAAAAAAATATGATGAGCTCCAGAGTAAGTTTTATGGATTGGCTGAACAAAATGAGATGCTTGAACAGTCATTAATGGAAAGAAACAACCTTGTTCAAAGGTGGGAAGAGATTCTGGATAAGATAAACATGCCCTCACAGTTGAGGTCATTGGAGCCAGAAGATAGGATTGAGTGGTTAGGAGGCGCACTTTCGGAGGCTTATGCCCATTGTGATTCTCTCCAGAAGAAGATTGGTGATATGGAAAGTGTTTGTGAATCTCTAACTGCTGATTTCGAAGACTCGCAGAGGAGATTAACTGACCTGGATGCTGCTCTTAGATCAGTTACCAGTGAGAAAGAGCACCTTTCTGCAAAAGTGGAGATTCTTACACAGGATTATGATAGAGTTTCTGAGAAGGCCACCATATCTGAAACTGAGAATGAGAAACTGCAGACCAATGTTCTTGATTTGCAAAGTGACAAGCTTCGGAATGAGGAGTATGTAGATCATGTTCACGGTGACATAAAAAGATTACAGGATTTGGTTAGGGAGGTGCTTCAGGATCCTAACACAGAGGAACAGGATCTTATCTCTAACAGTATCGAGTGCTTGGAAAGACTGTTGTGGAAGCTTATTGAGAAGTACAAAAACATGTCATTAGGTCATGCGATTCTTGGAGATGCAGTTGAGGAGCAATTCTCTGCAGAAACTACAAATCATGTTGAAATGAAAAGCAGACACTTAAACGATCAAGACGAACAGGATATACTGGTTCTGAAAAAAGAGCTGGAGAAAGCTTTGGATGATTTGGTGCATGTCAAAGAGGAAAGAAATAGACACGTGGAGAACAGTCAATCTTTGGTCCGTGAAGTTGAAGCACTTGAGATAAAAGGACAAGAATTGCAAGAGCTACTTATTCAGGAGGAACACAAGTCAGCTTCTGTAAAAGAAAAATTGAATGTTGCAGTTAGAAAGGGCAAGTCCTTGGTGCAACAGCGGGACAGTCTGAGGCAAACCATCGATAATGTAACAACCGAGGTGGAACATCTGAAATCGGTGATTGAACTCCGGGAAAGTGCTATTAGTGAGTACCATCAAAAGATAAAAGCTTTTGAATCAGAGAGTTTGTTCATGCAGAATCGTTTTGCAGAAACTGATAGTGAGCTGCAGGAGAAGAGGCAAACTTTGAGTAGGATGCTGAGTGTTTTGGCTGAGATTGATGTTGGCTCCGTATCCAGTATCAGTGATCCTGTCGAGAAGCTAAAACATATTGGCAAAGTATGGCGTGATTTACATGCAGCCATGGCTTCTTCAGAACAAGATTCAAGGAAATCCAAAAGAGCTGCTGAACTACTTCTTGCTGAATTAAATGAGGTTCAAGAAAGAAATGATGGCCTTCAGGAGGAACTATCAAAAGTCACCATGGAGCTTTCAGAACTATCTAAGCAAAGGGATTTGGAGGAGGCTGCAAAATGTGAAAGTCTTTCACGTCTTGAACGTTTATCTGCCATACAGTTGCAGGAAAGAAATAAACAAGTTTCTGCACTCCAGGTGTTAAAATCTGGTGTAGATCAACTAAGGGTAGGCTTTCTTGAAATTCACAATATTGTCACCGATGTTTTACCCAACGAATTGGAACTTTTATGCAATTTGGAGGCCAGCGTCAACTCCTCTTTGAAATCATCTGATGCTTTTAATGTGGTTGGTCAAGCTCTAGGAGATGCTCCCAGTGGTCTTGTTTCTTGCAGTTCAGATGACAAAGTAAGTTTGTCATTTTCTTTATTTTGATTTAATAAGAAATGGTTAGTTTCCCAGTCATTTACTCTTCTGTTTCTTTATATTCATATATATATATATATATATATTTTTTTTTTTTTTTTGGTAGTAAGAGACTATAATGAGAAGCACACTCAATTACGTCTATAAATTTTGTTTGATATCAGGTAGTGGGGTCATTTTAGTTTCAAATGATTTCATTAGTGTTTGTGGTAGGCAAGATTTCAACTAAAACTGCGAGGTGTTATGACAACCCCTAGACATCTTGAATTTTAATTGATAAAACTATACTATATCAAAACCGATTATTGACAAGGTGTCAAAGAGGCTAACTGGGTGGAAGGGTACTTATTTTTCTTTAGGGAGGAGACTATGAGAGTTATTTTCATTGAGTCATGTTTGTCTAGTATTCCTATCAATGATCTCTCTCTGTTTAAGTTACCTATGTGAGTGGCTGAGCGTTTAGAGGGGATAATCCGTCGCTTTTTGGGAGGATAAAGTCTTTGCTTGGTCGGGGGTCCTAGGTCGTTTGAATACTAATGATCGGCGGCAGAGGAGACACCCGAAGATGTATGTCTCTCAAGATGTGTGTTATGTGTATGGGGGGCTAGTGAATCTCACGAGCATTTGTTTATGCATTGCACTATGAATTAAAGTCTTTGGGGCAGGTTGTTTGGGGTAGAGGGTGGATTTGTATTATGCTTCGTAATGTGGATGAGTTCTGCATGATTAGTCTTTTGGGTTTTGGTCGATCGAGGAATGCTTCAGTGCTGTGGGATTGTGCTGTTTTCAGTCTGTTGTGGAATATTTGAATTGAGGGAAACTCTCGGATTTTCAGAAATCGAGAGTTATTGCTTCCGTTGTATGGGAGAAGATCATTGTGCAATCTTCGCTTTGGGCTAGGAGTTTTGGCGCTTTCCAGGGTTCGCCTTGGGAGATTTGGCCAGAGATTGGAAAGCGGTTATAGAGTAATTTGCGTGTCTTTGTTTTTTTGGTGAATTAATTGTCTGCCGTCTACGTAACTTTTTTCTCTATCAATGATATTCTTCTTTTATCAATTTTTTTTTTTTTGATAGAGCATAATAGTTGAATCACCGTAATTGATGCCAAGTAGGCAAGTAATCCCAGATTCGGGGTTAACTGTCTTGCACCCAAACCTTTATTCACTCCGAAAAAATGTATTATTCCGACAACCTGTCGGCTCACAACTCCTCTATTTACTCCTGCTAGAAGCTTAATTCCTTTCTCTTACAAAATGGATCATCTTTAACCATTCAGTCACCTTCCTCTCTCTGTGCCACTCATCCACCACCTATTAAAGCCTCTTTTTTCCATCTCATCATCTCATAGTTAAGAAGTTTTAATATCATTTTGAACATCACAATTGAGCTATCTATTCTTTTTCATTATTTTGATTGGATGCTGGTTAGTTTGATCCACTGTGTTTGTTTCTTGCTGCACATTTATTCAGATTTGTTTCCTATGAAATGGTTCAACACATTATTAGAGTATGTTGAAGGAAGCCAGATTGCGTTATAGAAGGATCTAGTATCTTTCTTTTTTATTCACTCCAGCTAGTTTTCATGATTTTTTGCAGCTTGCATATCATGTTGTTTATCTTGCCTTTTCCATTAAAAGAACTTCATCTTGTTCGTGCCTTGTATAATTTGGTTATTCTTTCCATTTGTCAATGTAAATTCTTGACTAAATGCTGTGCTCCTAAAATTTGTAAAGTAGCTTGTCATTATATATTTAAAAAAATTGAGGAGAATATCTTAATGAAAAGAAAAAGAAAAAGTAGTTAAATTTTATCCTTCGATTAGGTGGAAGTCATTCCTGTTATGTTTCTAAGAATTATATTCTTTTTCTTGTTCTTGTTTATCACATGTCAATGATGGGTTTCCTTCTGTTTAGGTGAACTTGCTGCACGGAGAATCATTCTTGGGCTCCACAACTGGAGAGCAAGTTACTGATGACACTATAACCGAATTATGGAGCTTTGTTGGGTTTCATTTGCAAGATTTTGCATCAAAGATTGCTGCTCTTAAGGAAAAATTGCAGAGTCACTCATATTCGTTACATAAAGAAGCTATCTGCTTATCAGAAACATGGGGGATGCTTCATGGAGAAATGACTGTGCAAAAGCATTCCTTTGAATCTATTAAGGCCGATATTGCTAGACTAGAAATCACTGAGAAAGAAACAGGTGTCGAAAATCTTGCTCTGCGTAAGAATATTTCTACACTCTATGAGGCTTGCAAGAGTTTAATTATGGAAATAGAGAAGTGCAAAGGTCAACTGGTTGAGAATGCTACATCTGTTGGAGATCTTAGGTACAACATGGAATCTTGTTTAGCTACTGATGGTGGAGATCTTCTTAGTGGACAGACTCTTTCATTCTCTGAAGAGTGTATTGGAACCATGGTAAACAGATTATTATCTGTTGTGAAAGATTTCCGCAGTCTTCAAGGTGAGATTGTGGAGGCTAGTCAAATGGAGATGAAGACTACAATCTCAAACCTGCAGAAAGAACTTCGGGAGAAGGACATTCAAAAGGACAGAATTTGTGTGGAACTTGTTAGTCAGATCAAGGAAGCTGAAGCTGCTGCTAAGAACTACTTGCAAGAGCTTCAGCTTGCGAAGGATCAAATACATGATTTACAGGGACATGTGAATGTGATGGACCAGCAATGTAACATGTTCCAGCAGAGGATAAAAGACCTAGAAGATCAAGAAGCCACATCAGTGGACATGCAGGGGAGAGTAAGATTATTAACAGATGCTTTGGCTGCCAAAGAACAAGGTCCGCTATTCCAAGTTTTAATTGTGTTTGTTTTCCTAGCTATGCTGATGAGTATAATTATCACTAACAAAACTTCTGATGTTATATTACAGAAATTGAAGGTCTGATGCAAGCCCTTGATGAGGAGGAGACCCAAATGGAAGACTTGAGGAACAAGGTTGCTGAACTGGAAAGCCTCTTGCAGCAGAAGGATCTAGAGTTGGAGAATGCTGAAGTTTCTCGCGGGAAAGCTATAAAAAAGCTCTCTGTAACAGTGAGCAAATTTGATGAACTTCACCATCTGTCTGCTACCCTCCTCTCTGAGGTTGAGAAGCTTCAGTCTCAACTAGAAGAACGGGATGCAGAAATCTCTTTTTTGAGGGAAGAAGTGACCAGATGCACCAATGATGCTTTGCTTGCGTCCAAGATGAACAAAAATAACTTTGATGAGCTTTGGGACTTGCTGAGTTGGTTAGATTCAGCGATTTCTGGGATGGGAGAGCATGATGTCCATCTTATTGATAAGAAAAGCAATCAGGTTCACGAATACAAGGATATACTTCAGAAAAAGATAACTTCGACTGTATCTGAATTGAAGGATTTAAAGGAAGTGGTGCAAAGCAGGGATAACCTGTTACAGTTAGAGCGGAGCAGAGTACAAGAGTTACAAGGCAAATGGGAATTTCTTGAGAAATCCTTGCGGGAGAAGGAATCCCAGTTAAATCTGCTTCATGATCTTGATGATTCTGGACATGGGATAGCTACGACTTCTGAAATAACAGAAGCTGAACCCGTTGTAAGTCACCTTACTATATAATGTATCTGCTAATTGTTAACTGGTCTAAAGGCTTAAGCTATTATATAGAACTATCATGG
>JAOTQG010003534.1:0-16320 GCA_025631175.1 Iris virginica
GGACAAAGTGCTACATCGCTAAATAAGCGGTGGGAGCCACCTCTTGAACCCGTACGAGCCACCTCTTGAAACCCATCCTGTTCGGATATTGATTGCCTCGCAAAAGAGACGAGTAAACCAACACCGGTTGTTGCATTGCTATTGTGACTCAGTAATCTAAGTCTCTGCTGCAGGAGATACTTAGACGATGGGGTCAATTGTTATTGTTCGGCATTTGGCCAATTTCATGTGCCTTGAAATGCACATCGTTATCGCATTGTTGTAACTCCTTCTTGTGAGTTAATATCGTTATTGTATCGTTATGATTCTGGATATTGGCATCGTGATTGTATCGTTATTGGTCTCTTTTGGCTTGATATTGTTATCGTATTGCTATTGATTCTTGACCTTTCATCTCTGGGGCATCCTTATAGATATTGTCATTGTATCGTGGTCAGTCTTTGCCATTGCAGCTCTATGGGATGGTTATGGTTATCACTCCCTATCGATTCTGGTCTTATTGTGTACATGTCATAGATCGTATCGACCCATTTTCTTGGGGTCCTGGAGTTGAGGGATATTGTGATTGTATCGTTATTGAGATACTTTGTCTTGAGTACAGGTTTATACACTTACCCTAGCCACGTTGGCGAGGGCCTTTACTGAGCAATTTGTGCTCACCCCTTTCGTATTGTCTCTCTTGTCTTCCTCACTTCAGGTGACAGGGCAGCTAGCTTAGATGGCTAATCATGGATGGAGGTTATCATAGGCTTGTTATGGATTATGGTCGGTAGATGTAGTGTTTAATGGGGCCTAAATATAGAAAGATTGTAAATAGAAATATAAAGATTAGTACATTGTATCTATAGTTGTTGTAACATATGGTTGGAAATGATAAAGAGGAGAGACTACAAAGCCTACTCCTTAAGACATTGTACGTGAAGATGATAATGTAATGGTAGTTGAGTTACTACTATGGTATCTTTTGTCATTTGTATCGTGCGTCACCCTCGAGGAACGTGATGTCACGGGCTTCGGGGCGTGACAGGTAGTCATGAGAAGATTGAAAGACTATGCAATCAGAAGTAAAAGGAAGACAGAGATAACTCACAATGATAGGGTGAAGGCTAGGGCAGAGTACTATAGGAATGTTGATTGTCCTTGGTCGCTGCATGCATCTATGGCCAGGGATGGATGTTCATGGCATATCAAGAATTACAATGGACATCATAAATGCAATGTATCCCATTACATAAGGCTTTTGATGCTAAGTGGTTGACAAGGAGTACATGGAGGCCATTAGGATAGATCCTAATAAGTCAAAAGAGTCAATTGTTGCATATGTTCTTAAAGATTTTTCTTTAAACGTTTCTAAATCAAATGCTTATAGAGAAAAGCATGATGCTATAAAAACTCATTCATAAAAGGAATCGTGTGTCTGATTCTGATAAAGTTGTCTTTTTATTGGATGGCAGAAAAAGGTGGGAAGGTCAAAGAAAAGAGAAATATGTGATGCTTCTACTAGTGAACTTAAGCTTCAAAAAAAGATGGGAAGGCCAAATCAGGCTGATACTAATGATGCTTCTTCAATTCAACCACGGGTATTTTGTATCCATCATGCAGATTTCAATTATTTTTTGCAAATTTTGACATAACCACTTGTATGATCAGTTTGATAGGTGAAGAAAAAGATTGGAAGACCAAGCAAGGAGATAGTCGTAAACCTTATAGTGAATGAAGATAGTACTGTACATCATTCCTCGTCAATTATAATAATTCATGTGAGCTTAAACTTATGTTTTTAAAATGGAATGAATATGTGTTGCAAGTAACAAAAAAAGGTAGAAAAGAACTATTAATGTTGAGGAATCTACTGAATTAACTATTCAAGCTGAGCCAACCATTATGGTATTCCTTATATCAAACTTAGATTTTTTCTTGCTCTTATGTTACATGTTTTCATTTATGTAAGTCTGTGGCTAATTTTTTGTAGGCTAAGAAGAGGTACAGGGGCATGCCTAGGAAGAACCAAGCCACATTCAAACTGAAGGCGCAACTCAAACTCAAGCCTCAAGTCTCACTCAATTCACACCTCTCCATACTCAAAGACTCAAGTAAGGGTAGTCTTACACCACACCACCACCACCACCACTACCAAGTAGCCATAACACAAGTGTACCAATAGAAATGTTTTAAACATGAGATATAATTTGTGTTTCTATAGGCTATTTGTAAAGGAAAAAAGAGAGAATAGAGGAGGCTAGTGAAAAAAGGAGAAAGGTAGAGAATGCAAGAAATACTTGAAAAAAAAATCTAAATCTAGTAGTTGCTAAACTATGTTTTTGCTCAGTTTGATGCAGTTGTTAAACAATGATTAACTTGACCTAATTTAAGTACTTCGGTTTGACTTCAGTAGTTGTAGCCCTTTTGATCGTATGACTTTGACTACTGATTTAATGTCAATTTTAAGTTGTTAAACTATGATTAAGTTGGTTTGATACAGGTAATTGTGTGAAAAATAAAGTGTACTACGGTGATTTAAGTTGTCATATTTTGGTTTGATAATTTCATTCATTTTGCTTCATAGCAATTTATATGAATATCTTTCACCAAATTAATTAAAGTTCTTTCCTTTTGTGATTATGTGATCATTTTGACATTTTCAATAGTTCGAAACAAATTTTAATGGACGACAAATAATCATGACAGAACAAAGAATTGAAAACGAATACCAACTACATTAATCTCTTAATAGTATAAAACTAAGGTTGTGTTCTCCTGGGTGATTTTCACCCAATTTTTTAATTTTTGATTTTTCTCTCTCATTGGTCCCACATTTTTTTCTCTCTATCTCTCTCTTATTTTTTACTATAATCATTACAAAAATACAAAAACCAAATCAATAAATCATCCATCCAAACGCACCCTAAATATTTTATGACTTGTTCATAATACATCCACATAATAGCTAGCAAACACCCAATCTTCTTACAAACTACACAAAAACAGCATTCCACTATTAACTACACTTAAATAAATCTAAAATCCCTCGTTTCTCTTTTAGAAAATAAAGAACAATTCTATATTTTACAAAAACTGGGATCATGATCATTCGAGTGCTTCCCTTCTTCATTAACACTACGATAGTAATAAACTAAGATAGCAATGAAATAAAAAAGAGAGCATTCTTTCACACAATTTTGCCCTTCTTTATCTATCACTAGGCACTTGTCCGTGTCTTAAAGATACGGTGCGGATCCCACTGCTGCCTTGTATTTACCGTGATGCTATTCCTCCACCCTCATCTCTCTCTCCCTCCTAGACAACTATTCATGATGTGATAACTTCTACAGTGTAAAAATTATCTTGTGCATATACTATAGATATTTACTATTTGTTTTCGAATTAAATGCGAGTATGTTATAATAAAAATGTAATTTATCAAATAAAAGCTCGGAGGATGTTCTGAATGAATGGAGCGGTGAAAAAAAAAAAGGGGTGGAAATACAACCCCCTCCCCACCCCGCTCCATAATTTTTTTTTGGTTGCTCACTAATATCAAGGACTATGTTCTTATTAATTCAGTTCGACCCGAATCGCACATCTAACATTGACAGATAAGTCTCCCACGAAAATTTACGGTGAGACTCGAACTACAAACGTTCGTCGAGCCGCTTTAACACTTGTACCGACCCGTTGGTCCCGCTCCACAAATCCCAGTAGAAAATGGGTGGACATGGGAAGCTGCAGAAGCAGCCAAGAATGGAGGCATCAACAGATTCATTCAAAATCCAAACCCCAATTGTCTCTTTCCCAATTGTTATGTTCACCGTCTGCCGCTGTCGTAAGCCGTGACGCTTCTTTTGCTTTGACTTTCAGTTCCTCACGCATGATTATTGCTGTTCTTTTTCTTCCTGTAGCACTTCATTTAAAGCCAATCATTTCATTTATAATTGTGTTTCAAGGTACTTTTATTTTCATGCAAAGGCTTCACGTGAAGTTCAAAAGAGCAAAAACAGCCATCAATCAAATTCCCCAACTTAGAAGAGGTTAGAACTTAGAAGAGTACTAATTTGTTTCTGGGTCTGCATTTGTTTACTTTGCAATTTCTGGGTTCTTGAGGATGATTAATTTTGGGTACTCCTACGAGATCCTAGACTCCTAGTGAGTATGTGAATTATCTGCTGTGTTGTTTGTTCATTTTCTTGGAAATGGAAATCCATGAAACTAAGTTAAAACTTTGTTTGGATTGGAATGTTCGTTTATAGGGTCAACAATCATTTTTCATCTATTGTACTTAGGTTTAGATATGCCTTAAACCACACTTATTTTTACCGCTCTACTTCATTTTCCTTTTCAATTTTCATCACAGAAGCTGATGTGTCACTAAATATGTGGTTCCATGTCGCTC
The DNA here is from genome assembly GCA_025631175.1 of Iris virginica. Classification (NCBI taxonomy): domain Eukaryota; kingdom Viridiplantae; phylum Streptophyta; class Magnoliopsida; order Asparagales; family Iridaceae; genus Iris; species Iris virginica. The sequence goes on from JAOTQG010003534.1 coordinate 4,391, forward strand.
AATCAACACATGACACATCAGCAGTTAAGGTTCAAATGTAGTATAGTGGTTTAGTCCATATCTGAATGCAAGTACAATGGATGAAAATAACGCTTGGCCTGCATTTATATTCTCTTCTGTTCTTGTGTACTCGGAGGGTTGAATGTGAGTTAAGTTGTAATGTGTGAATGATTTATGTAGCCGACACAAAATAATTGGAATAATGCCGGAGTCAAGTTGAGTTGTACTTCAGTAATTTAAAGTAGTTTTTATTTTCCAGAAAGAAAAGTATTTCTAATAATAGTGTAGGCGAAGCTCAGTTTATTGGACATAGTAGCAGTTTCTGATTCATAGAGTGGATTCTGTTTCATGCAGGCAAAATTTGGAGGGGTTTGTGTAAGATTCCGTAACGGCTCTACTTTGGTGAGCTGTTATTGGGTACAAAACAGAGATGGCTTTCGAGTCTTTGGTTTGGTATTGTCGTCCAGTTGGAAATGGGATTTGGTCACAGGGAACAGATAGTGCTTTTGGCGCTTACACCCCATGTGGCATGGACTCTGTGGTGGTTTGTATATCTAATCTGGTTCTTCTGGGCTTGAGCATATACCGAATGTGGCTTACTATAAACGATTATAGTGTCAAGAGGTTCCGGTTAACTTCAAACTATTTTAATTTTATCTTGGGTTTCTTTGCTGCATGCTGTACTGCTGAACCACTGTTTAGATTGGTTTCGAGGATTTCAATCTTTGACTTTGATGCACAGACTACCCTCGCACCATTTGAGGTATGATTCTTCTTGATTTGTATGAATGTGTTAAATACTCTTTATAATATCTAATTCTGTCAAAGTCACACTGTTGTGGTTCAGTGATGGGGTGAAACATGATAACTTGTATTTCAGAAGCTCTGTAATCATTTATAATTCCATATGGTTGTGCATCATTTAAACTAAGCCATGATTTGTTCACTTCAGTAAGTGTTACATTGTATTTAAGTATTTCAGACATTATAGTTGCATACAACAAGGAGGATAACAAAACCTACCACATCAATGAAGAGGGGCCTCATGGTTGATGCCATTTGGGCTCTAAAATAGTGCAACTGCTTCATGAACTTGGTGCAAAAGCCACTCACCAGGGCTAGGAGGCTCTGGCCATGCATTTAGCCTCATGATGTTTACCAGGGATCACATTACTAGCTACCAACATTGAAGCGCAAATTATACCGAGCGCCTAGGCGCTCCTTGCTAGGAGCGCCCATTTTCTTCAAAAATGTACACAAGGATTATAAATTATGCGCATAATATGAATTGAAATGTACATAATAATTATGAATATTATAATCATGTAACTCACGTGCATTTTATATTCATATTATGTACATAATTCATAATCCTTATGTACATTTTTGAAGAAAATGGGCACTCATAGCAATGAGTGCCTAGGCACTCGGTATAACAACTGCTCCATAGCTTAGGTTGATCTGTGAACACTTCTCATCCTTGAAATGCTTCATGGCATCCAAGCTTATGAATTTTCTTTGGCATGATTATTTTCAAATGCATGACGATGCTTCAAAGTTATATATGTTTATTATTTGCTATATTAATTAACCCGTTGCAAAGTTCGACATTTGGAGCGGTCGCCTGCCTATTGTGATACAGTGATAGATATTTGTGTATTGGTAGATCCTTTACCTTATGTGGTCATGCATTTAAGATGCGCTGGAGAATTGGAGGTTTAGATAGAAGTTTATAGCCACAATTGTGGGTTTGCTTTTGTCAGTAACTTGATTGTGCAATGGTCCACTTTTGAGCACAAACAAGCATTAAAAGTAGAATGGAGATTGTTGTTCAGTTCCATGGTTTACCAACAGTTGTTGCAGATTCTGAATTTACTTGTACATTATGTTTTTAATCCCCAAGCTACAGAAATATAAAATATATTAAATTAATATAGACAGAAAATTGGTTTTAAATATGTAGTATTGGCTTCTTCTCACAGATGGTTTCACTGATCATTGAGGCTCTTGCTTGGAGCTCATTGATAACTATGATTGGTTTGGAAACTAGAATCTACATCAGAGAGTTTCGGTGGTATGTGAGATTCGGTGTGATATATGTCTTGGTTGGGGATGCTGCGATGCTGAATTTTATTCTTTCAGTGAAGGATAATTATCCAAGGTCAGTTTAGCTTGTCAATTTTGTTACTTAAATTGGAAGATATGATTGAATGTGTTTCCACTTTGCCGCAGTAACAGAATCGGTTAACTTCTATGATACAGCTTAAAACAGAAAAGAGAAGAAAAAACTTGAATTTGTGAGCAACCCCAGCCTTAAGTCGGTTAGGCAACAACTACTACTCCCCTTCTACTTTCCATACATACTAAGCACTACGAGTCCTCTAGATTTAATGAATGATAACAGTAAGAACTAGAACGATAGTTGAAGCAAAATAATCACACAAGTTTGGAGTATTTGATTTAAATATTGTGATCTCCATATATATTGACAAAAACTTGTCCATCATCAATCTTTAATTGCTACCAATTGTTAGAAAAATTAAACAATTGCGTCTTTAACTCTCTAAACTAGCATAGGTTATCTTGCAGAATCAGTACTGTCGATCGTAGCAACCATGGATAATGAATCATAGGCAATTGAAGATGAACACAATGTATATATATTTTCTTTTTTCTTTTTTTAAGAGTATTGTTAGTGGTTCCCCACCTACACCATTCGTGACTCGAACCCGTGACCTATTGGAAATAGGGGAGACGTCTTACCGCTAGACTGCTTCTCGTTGTCAAGATGAACACAAACACTTAAAAAAATTGACTTAAATTAATAACAATAGTTTCTTAGAAATCATTTATCCATGGTTCTGAAAATTTTCCTCCTTAAAGTTATAAGACAAGACATAGAAAGAGAGAAAAATTGATTTTAACCTCCAAACACTGTTACGAAAGATCTAGAAAAGAACCCCTATATAGGTTTACAAAATACCCCGTTAAATAATACCAAGAAAAGGAAAAAAATCCAAAAGACCATAACACTTGGCCAATAGCCAGCCCGCTATCGGCCGTGCACCTGACGGCCCTGACGTAATTGGTGTGCAGGCCTACCATTAATTTAAACTTTCAGTTCATCCTGTTACACGACTGTTTGTACCCTACATGGCCGGGTTGGGTGATTTTCTTCATTTTTGACAAGTGTCTTCCATCTGATGGTCTTCTAACAGACTTGACTTTATTTCTTTCATTTCAGTCAAATCATCCCAGAATTCTCCATGCTTTTGATCAAAACTTCACAATATCTCTGACATACACCTTAACAAAAAGTATGAACTCAACCAGCCTAAATTGTGGTAAAAATGATCTAATGCATAAAATAGGTGAGATAGTTATATCATAAACGTAAACCTGTCAATCATCTGTTGGATGGAATTGGTTAGATGCAATAAAGATAGCAACCGGGATATCACATTACAGGATCATAGGAGGACATCCACCGGTATCAATGTCAAGTAGCAGTTGATGCATTGACCAATAGATTATGAAAATATGTACTCGGAGGAAACCGCAGATATTGCATTCACTGCTCCCAAATACTGAAGTACCACCAACAAATAAATAGTACAGACCTCTAGTTTCTTAGTGCGTTTCGGTACCATCTAGTGATGCATTCCAATTCGCGACAGCACCCATTTCAGTTTACTCCCTCAAAAATCCCTCAAAATGCTGCTGGAGGATCTCTGTCTTTGCAAGGAACCGTGCGAATTTACAATATGCGGGTCAACTGCTTTTCTTCATGGAATCGGTCCCTAAAATGCTCAGACCATGCAAACAGAACAGAGAAGAAGAGACATAATATTCTGATAAGCTATTGCCTTGACTTGGTTAGACGAATAGAAGTTGTTCCGTTCATACCAACATATTATAAGTACAACTACAAGCATTACTTTATGATAATATTCACCTTTTTAACAACGTTTCCGTGCTACACGTGCCAGCACGATTGTACTACAATACCTTGTATCATACATGCAAAAGAAAAAAAGAAAGAAAAAAATTTACTCTATGAATTTGTATCCAATTTAGTTTAATGACTGGTAGCGAACAGAAGAAATGAGAACATGAGATATAAAATTAGGAGTGGAAACTTTTCTCTATTGCTTTTCTTTATGGTAATATCAAAGAGATCTAAAGCTTTTGCTTTGGGCTTTAAGGAGCAACTGCAATGAGGTTTGAGAAATTTATTCCATGTCTTCTGGTATGATTCTTAATTTAGGGTTAAGTGCACTTTTCACAACTTGGGGTTAATAGGAGCTTATTTTGCTGATAACTATAAATTTGATCATATAGTGAAATTCCTAGGTATTTTGCTCCACTTCTATCCAAGTGATAACTAGTGTCAATAGTTTTTTCCCCATAGAAAATTGCCATATTTCCCGAAGAGCCGAGCTTGCAAAATGCCAGCATAAGAATATAAATGAACTGACTTGTTGCACCAGGACCAAAGTGAAAAATGAAATTTAAATTGGTAAACTGGTAAGCAAGTGGCACTAGTTATAGTCTAACAATCTAAACATATGGCTGAATAATTTACAAGAAGATGTGAATTGAATCGCTTAAACATTTCAGTCTAAATTTAAATTTTACACTAAATGTAGTGTAAAACAGTCATAACCACGTCCATATCGTGTGGCCTGCACATGGGTTCCGTGGAGAAACTGGAAGGTCCTGGTAATACAGCTTTTAGCATGGGAGTTTTGCAGTTTCCACCTCGGCTAAATACTAATTGAAAGAAAAGAAAGAGAAAAAAAAAAAGGTTCTGAGACAGTTATGCTTTACATAATTCCGGCCCTTGACAGCACCTCATAAAACATTAGTATGGACATTCAAACCTTATTATGCATTTGGAAAGTTGAAGACAAGTATGAAATTATGAGGTGAGGAATATATTTACCTTATATCTGTGTACAGGCAGGCGTATTCATGTATTTTTTTTTCCTGCAGATATGTACTGTATGTCTACATCAGTTCACTTTTGTGTAAGGTTGGTTTTGAATCTCTCTTGATCTAATATGCTTACAAAGTACAGTTTTTCACTACATGTGTCCACAGTTGAATCTGTGCAGGTGTTGGCTTTACTTGCATTAGGTTAAACTAGGTGTGATCTGGCTTTCATGGTCATAACCCTAGCATAGACTGGCTCTATGTTAGTGAAAAGGAAGCCTTATTGATGACTTTGAGTTACAGGATAAATTTATTCGCACAACTCGCTTTTCTAGGCAAGACTTCCTTAAATTTCATTCATTGAGAAAACAATGAGTTTTTTGGGGATGGATGCAGTACTCGTTAGATACAATAGAATTTAAAGTAAGTAGACAGTTGCTAGCTCCGATAGTAGGCCACCTGAAGCATAACATTGCTCTTCTTACAATTGCATTTGACAATATTTTCTAATATGTTTTCATTTTCATTCCTCGAAGCCCAAAACTTAGGAACTGAGAATGGGAAAATGATTTTTTTTCTCAAGCTGTTGAAATATTTGTTCTAATTTAGTTACTCAAAATGAACTTTTTAAAGAAATTAGTATCCTGAAGAAAATGGAATTAATAATTGAAAAGAGGAAAATTGTGCTATGAAGACATTAGATTCTAAGGCTGGACGTTCGAGTCCGCCATGCTCCATAGCATAATGTTGGTATATAATGGATGTTGTGATGCAGGCGTTGTTTGGAATACTTCTTCTTCCTTATGTACCTCATTTGGATCCTTACCTGGGTTACATGCCACTACGGAATGAGTCCCTAGATGACACCAAGTATGAAGCACTTCTGGGAGAAGAATATATCTGTCCAGAGAGAAATGCCAACATATTTTCAAGTGAGTACTTCTTTGTGAATGACCTGGATGCTAAAATTGAAAAAGATTCTGAGCAGCATCAGGTACTTGGTAAAAGGAAATATACTCATAAAATTCTGAAGTCATTAGGTATTTGAAAAAAAGGCAATACTCACCTTCTTCACAAGGGGTTTACCTTCAAAGCTGTTTACATTTAGTAATATGTATTCTCGTAAACCCACTGTGCTCTTGACTAACATACAATATGTCACAATGATGATGTAACAAATCAAATTATCATTGAACAATTCAACTGGCCAGAGAGAAAAAGAAGGGAAACAGAAGAGAATTCATTAGGGGTTTCAGTACTTTTGATAGATCATATGGTAGTCATGTGATCCTTAAAGTAGGTGCCGGAAGCAGAACTCTTCAGGACTACATACCAGATGCCAGCATATGATGTTAATTCAAGTTTTTGAAATTCATGCATAAGAATTCTTAAATTTATCATAACTTGTTGAATCGTAGCCTCGTTTTCATATTATTTGTGTCACATATATAATATAACTAAGACACAGTCCACTGTAACATATCCCTTCATCGGCTTTGTCACTCTATTGTGAATGTGGCCCTTTTTGGCCGAATCTGTAGGGCCTAAAATTTATGTTCTAGATGAGTATCCACCAAAAGCCTGCACCTCAGTCCTTCTAATGTTTGCAAAAATGGGTTTATTTTTGGTATCATAAATAAATTAGATGTGGTTATATCTTCCAAAAGGGCATCCAGTGGCACATCCGTAGTCGATATGCATTTATGTGTTGGCCATCTTTCCACTTTATGAATATGTGCCAAGAACCTCCGCTTATGTTGCACATGACTGTTGGATGATCACAGTTTGTCTGTCATGTTAGTCCAATTTACACCGTTAAATAGATGTGGGTATGCCTTCCAAAAGGGCATCCAATGATTCCAGCATCTCTTCCTTTAACATAAAGCGGTTGATCCAGGCACTTTCACTTCAGGCTGCCAGTACAAAATTAAAACTTGGCGATAATAGTTAACAGTGTAAACAATCTATTTTCGTATGTTTTTTGTAAGGAGGATGAAGAAAAAATAAGAATTCGAAAAATAAAAGCAATAAAACGAAGAAAGACCAATTTACACTATACACACCCAAAAGAAAAAGATAAAAGGATAAACGGAACACCAAGTCTCCTGATAGAACGTAATCCAAGGTCGGCTGCATGGATCATCTTCTGTTGTCCATTCTCTTTTGTTAAACCACAAGTTACATCTGCTCTATGTTTTTTTGGCTGTTATCTGAGCTTCCTCTACCTCCAGCATTACCACTGAATTCAGGCCACTCTTTAGTACCGGTGCACTAGTTGGTCTATGCTGTATGTCTTCAAACTGTCTTTTGACTATTTTCTTGGAGTTCATCAACCGCTTGTACCACCCCCAGATCCTAGCTGGATGTGTTCTTTCTAGTTTTTTGTTTGTAGTTGTACTACAAAATTGTTTCAACATTCTGAATTGAGCTGACATTTTAGAATAATTTCTTGCTTCTTGGTTTCCAAACAGCCCTTAGTCCTTGGCACAAAACAAAGTTTGATATGAATACTATTCAACTTTTCTTTCAACAATACATGCGCATGCTGATCATGTAACAATTGCGGTCAGTTTCCTTAAAGAAATAGTATTAATTACCATCCACTTTCTAGAACTCCCCACTTTGTAGAGTTCCAATATAAATGGAGAGTTGTAATCGGACACCACATTTCCCAATATAAATATGTTCATTTTTCAACTAGACTTTGATAAAAATATTGGGAGGGTATAATTGGAAAAGTAGGATATAAATAGTGTTATAAATAGGAGTAGGACATTTAATTTGGGACATCCAAAAAATTAAGTTAGACTATTTGGTTGTGTTACTAACGTCATCTCTATTCTATTATCTAGTGATAATGGTGCATATTAAAATGATTAGTCACTTCTTGGACATGAATTCACTATTGACTTCTTGTGAACCTTCCTTCATCAAGATCTTTCATCTGTTCCTTTACCATAGATTTTGTGACGGTCCATGTCTTATCAATTACAATGATGTCACCAGCGAGTAAAATACAGTTATACATGGTAGCTCATCTGGTATTTATCTAACTTACCCATCTTTAAGGCGAGAAAATAGGGGCATAGTTAGGATCCCCAATGTGATTTTGCTTTGCTTGGAAGCTGAAAAGGTTCTTCCATTGTCGGCAATCTGATTTGGTGCATCGTCTTTCTGTAGGAATTTATTTTGGATGGGTGACTCCCCTCATGCAGCAAGGCTACAGAAAACCAATAACTGAAAATGATGTTTGGAAGCTAGATACATGGGATCAAACTGAGATATTGAGTAGAAAGTGCGTACTTGTCTCCCGTTTTACTCTTCAAATCACGCCAATGTTATCTAAAATATGAAACTGTTATGATTTTTGTAGGTTCCAGAAATGTTGGACCGGAGAATCTCATAAGTCGAAGCCATGGCTTTTGCGCGCTTTAAATGGCTGTGTTGGAGGAAGGTATATCCTCATTAGTCAGGATGAAGAATTCATTTGGTTCCCCTGTAGTGAAACAATTGACATAATTAAGAATACTTTTCAATCTTCTAGGCAAACATGATTGTATTATGCCATTATACATGTGGAATACTATTTGATTCATTTTCTATCAAATGTTTTCTGCAGGTTTTGGTATGGAGGCTTTTTTAAAGTAATGACTTCATCTCCTCACTATTCACTTATATGCGAACTTTTGTTATATGCTTAGTCAACTAAAGCCATATCACATGTATGGGTGTGCGAGGAAGGTTTGATAATGTTTATATAGGTTGCACTGAAATGACAGTGAACTTGAGACGACGATGCTTTCATACATAAAGTTGGTACTCCATCTGTCCCCAAGGGGAAGTTCTTTTTATAATTTAGTTATTAAATTCACCTTTGTCACTCAACTTGTTTCAGTCCACTTGTAATGCTATAGTGGTATCACTAAGGGAGGTCCTATACATGTGCAATTTCTATTGCTTATGTGTCGACTTAATTTTCATCAAAAGCTCAAAATGCACAGTTATTTTGGGCGGAAGGACTATTTGACCTTAGGGTCTTCCGTTGGGAGAACTGTTTTATGTTTGATATTCCATGTAGATAGTCTAGAATTTCATTGGCCTGTTCTTCCCCTCAAAATAGGTGTCTTTATCGCATTGGAGCACAATTTTAGACAAGCTATTTGACTCTATTTATAGAAAAGAACTCGTGGACACAAAAAACTTATGCATGGGTCCAAAAAATTTGTGGACATAAACCTTTCATTTTATCCCACGAATAAATTATGAAAATGGAATTTTTTCAGGATGACCCCAAGAAGGAATACTGGAAATTTATTTTGGCTCAAAACGTGTAATTTAAAAAAAATAATAATTTGGTGTTTATTTGCTATGTAAGCTTGCAGACTAAAATTAAATTAGGGTAGGGGACAGTTTTCGTCAATATATGATACCATCTGTTGACTTGTTGCTAAATGAAACATGGATTCAATTCTTCCAACTCTAGTAGTAAATCATCGTAATATGATTAATCCACTTAACTTCATCCAGTGTTTTGTTTCCTCTTTTGTTTGCATATATTTTAGTTAGTGTGGCAGGTTAATGCCTGAGTGAATGTACGAACTATCTTCAAATTGAATTGAAAAAAAACCTGAAAACCTTTCAAGTCCTCAAACCTGATGAAGGATGCGATACAAGCCCAACTCAGAAACTATAGTGGATTTGAAAGTATTATTGGCATTTCTGTCAGTTCATAGCATATTTGGTCACTTTTGACTAATTAGGAAAGTCTATTTATGTCTTAATCTGTTTAAAAGGTATTTTAGAACGTTTCTGATTATATTGTTTTTAATACTCCTTCCATCTCATTTATATTGGCCAACTTTCTATTTTTGTCTGTCTCAAAGTTTTTGGCCACTTCAATTCTCAATAGACATTTATTGCTTACTTTCTCATTATACCCCTAACTATACAATCTAATTACAAAGTAAATCAATTGCAACTTAAAGTTAAGTTAACCATTAATAAGGGTAAAAGTGAAAAAAAGAGAAACAATAAATGTATTAATTGCTCAACCTTAATCCATGAGCTTTTGCCCCATGGCCAATATAATTGAGATGGAGGGTGTAACTAAGGATAATATTTTCCTGGGGAATTGGGTTGTCCAGACTCAGAATACTGTTGTACGTTACTGTGTTCTCTACAAGTAAATGAGTTTTGGTTTTGACAAAATAGCGTAATGGCTTCAAATGTGGCTATTTTTGTTTTGTTTTTTGTTTCTCCTTTCAGAAAACTAGGCTTTTAACTCTTGATTTTCCTTTCAAGAAATTAGGCTTTCACTTTGGTATCCAAATTTTGATACGAGTGGTGGTCAAGCGCACTACTTGATGTGTTCTCTCTCCGTTTGGTCATTCTTGTGAATCCTTGCATCAGTTGGTATTAGAGCCCCCACCAAAGCAAGTGCAACCATCCCCCTCTAGGTTCCATCAAGTGTTTCCTCCTCAAGGTTCCAGCCTCTCTAGGTTCTACTAAATTTATCAAGCCCCATCTGGTTATAGAAAGTACAGAGAATCATATTAGTCGAATTTGGGATTTCAAATGATGCTGCCTATTTCTTGCCCTTCAGCCTTCATCAAAATAGACTTGGAGATGTTACGTGCTCTTTAATGGAAAATCTGGATTTCCCCCTCCTAGTTGTCAAAGTAACTTGTAGAATTTAAGAATAATTGCATGCTAAAATGGGGATAATATTTCTTGATCTGTGCTCTTGAACTGACTAATTCTATCATGTACTTGTAGATTGGCAATGATCTTTCGCAGTTTGTGGGACCTGTTATACTAAACCACCTCTTACAGGTGAGTACCATCTTGAAATGCCTCACGGGTTAGAGAATGCATATATCTATTTACTTGCCTGTGTTTAGGACTGAAATCTGTATTTTTGATCAACTCAGATGTTGAAAGGATGATATATTAAATAAACAGCTGCACGATAAATTTACTTTTCCAGAGGCATGCCTAGTTTCCTGATGCAGCCGAGTTTGATCATCCAGAAATTGACATGGAGCATGGTTGAAAACTACTATACAATCTTATGTGTTCCATGTGTCCCAGATTTTGGAACGGCACCCCTAAATAAGTTCCTTTTATTAACAATATTCTCCCCCTTTTCAGAAGTCAAGAAAGTGGTAATCAAAAATTGAGAATAAGATAATGAAAGTTACATGGATAAGATAATGAAATGAATAATTATAATCAGCCTCTTTAACTGAGAATAAGATAATGAAATGAAAATTTTAAACTGTAATGTCCACAGATACTATTGCCTTGATGATAGGATTATTATAAATTTATACTTAGTTAGAATAATTAGAATCAATAAAGAGGCTTACTAATAGATTTCCGTTTTGTAAGAGTTGCATAAGTAAAAATTTACATGAAAGTTCTGATATTTGTGGGTTCCATTTGATGATCTGGAATCTGGTGACTAACATGTTAATATTCATACAGTCATTACAGCGTGGTGATCCTTCTTGGATTGGTTACATGTATGCCTTCTCAATTTTTATTGGAGTGGTACGTTGATATCCTTGTTGCAATCATTAATTCTTTTTTCCTTGTTAACTATTTAACAATGCAGTAGTGTAAATAAATCTATCCGGTTTTCTATGCATTCTCTCTCTATTAGTTTTATGTGTGTGTGTGTGTATCTGGGTAGATCGAGGCAGAGTCTAGCTCTCAAAACAAGAGATCTCAAATTTTCAGAGGCTCAAGCACAAGTTCAAATTGGGAAAAGAGATCAGTAAATCACTCTTCGTCCATCATAAAGAAAAATGACTCCCATAGATGCTACCTAAGAAAATACGTGTAGGACGTCTCGAAAGGGAGAAAAATGATAAGGTATAGGGGTTTTTGCAATGGAATGTGATCTGTTTATTAGTTGGTATGGAGAGAGAGAGAGAGAGAGAGAGAGAGAGAGAGAGAGAGAGAGAGAGAGAGAGAGAGAGAGAGAGAGAGAG
>JAOTQG010003756.1:0-16309 GCA_025631175.1 Iris virginica
ATGGAATTTGATAAAGAGTCATAAAGAAAATTGATTCCTCTCACTCTCATCGATCACTCTCTTAATTCAGCAAGTTTGATACACGCTCTGAAGGGGCGATAGTTTTCTATACGCCTAGGCGTATAAAATTATTTTCCGCTAATCTAACCATTAAACCTTTCGCTGTAAACTTAAAGATTAATCAAAAATTGTTTAAGTTTAGTTCATTAATTGTTAATTAATATTTTAGTATTAATAATCAAGTGATTAAAGCCGTTGTTTACCGTATAAAAATAGCATATTCAGAATATAGAGAGAAGGAGTGTCATTTCAACAAATATTAAAGGACGCGAGGATAACAAAGTTACTAATTAGAAATCTAAAATCAAAATAATAAATTATTATTACTATTTCAATTTTTGATGTTTGATTCAAAGATTTCAATTAAAAAAAGTATATAATGTTTTTTTTGGTTTTCAAAATTTTTCATTCATTCTAAGGATAATTTTATCACCTATCATTAGGGGTGGAAAAGAATTATCAATTGCTCTATCGTATCATACTGAAAATTATCAAAAAATTTCTATCGTAAAATTAGCCTACCGTACTATACCGAATTTTTTGATAGGGTAATGGTAATGAATATCATTACCACGGTACTACCATTACCGATAGAAATAATGTAGTAATTTTACATATACATTACATAAAAAATTAAAAAAAAATCCAATTTACATATTATATTATTTATTTCTTCGGACTATTTTATAGACTATCATTTAAAAAAATTTCGAACTATAATCATGCTACCTCTTCAAGTCTTAAATTAAAAATTGATGATTTTGTAATATTGATATTTATGGGAATGGTTATAACTTTGGCCTCCTAAATAATTAAAATGTAATTTTAGAAGTGAGAATGTGATTTTAAATGGAACAGCAGATCGAGACTCCCGAGAGAGTGATGACACTGGGTATGACGAGGAGGGAACCAAGGGGTGGCTCAGTGATAGAGCTGGACTTTACAATATGTAAAGTCTCAGGTTCGATCCCTTCCCATGTACCCTTGGGGCCAAAAAAAAAAAAAAAAAGACTAGGAGTCCGAAAATTCTAATCCATTTATGTCCCATTTTTATTACATTTTTTAATTTTTTTTATCAAGTTGTTTAAAAGATAAAATTGTTTTTTTAAATTTTAGTATACCATATATATATATATTTTAAAATATGGGACAAAAGACCAAATGCACAAGATACAAACAAGAAGAGGTGAACTCAGATAATTGCCTTTCTTCTCCCCCAAAATTTGTTGATTTCAAGATTTGAATTTCTAATGTGATAAATCGTATTTAAATCTTGTCCAGGGGGCTGAAGCACTTTCCAATGGCTATTCGGCAAGTCTTATTTCCCTATTTATTTTTTCATGTACTTGTAAATGGAGATACCTTGAGTTCTGTGTACATCAATTTGTGGTTTAATGTTTTCTGATTGAGAATCCGTTATTACTGTTTGCTCCAATGTTCTAAATACATATTGATGGATTGCTTGAATTCAAGATATGTAATTATGTGACTATAGAAGGTTTCTCCTTTCAGGATGTGATTTAGGTGGTGGGATTAGGTTGAAACTGTGGATTCTTACCTAAGTGAGTGCCATTCTCTAGGGTTTACTTTTCAATGTTGGGGCTAACAATCTAAATGAGTCGGGTCTGTTCGACTAAGGTTTGAACTTTGAATAGGTAAAAGTTGGGATTTGTTTCCTTGGGACATGCTGTTTTTTAAAATGAGCAACAGGTTATTTTAAAGGTTGGGAGGAAAGGGTTTTTATAGGAGATTATGGATGGAGAATGATTTAGGGACGACTTGTATTCAAGTTCCTTATTGGTATAGTTTTAGTCAAGATACAACTTATAAACAAGATGAGGTGAACTCAGATTACATCATTTTTGTTATACTGATACTGTTTATGAGGCCTTGGTTATCAGGATTGTTGTGATGGCTTAAATGTTTTGGTGCACCAAGTATATTTACAGGGAACCTAAAGTTCATTCTAGTGAGATTACTGAGAGCAGCCAGGTATGCTGGAAAGACGTCGAATATATTCTGTGAGACTCCATTAATAATGAAGCTCTCATTAATAAACATTGAAGACTTTCTTGAAGCCCTCTTAAATCGGAATTCTCGTATGCCTAGTGATGATTCTTCAGTATAGAACTTGTAAGTTATATCCTGCTCTTGTTCAAACAAAGATGGTGGATGGTGTGGGGTTGGATGGGACATGGATGGATTTTGAGTTGGATGATGGGTTGCTGATTAATAACGTGAAGTATGGAAGATCTTCGTTATTGCTGATTAATACCACGATCCAACACAACAAAATATAACGAAGATCCAACACAAACTAAGATCCAACAAAAATCATGCTCTAAATATTTATCCGAAATATATTCTTTATGGACCTTGTTCGAAAGAGAATTCAATTTTGAACAAGAATCTGGGATTAGATTTTAATTTTGAGTTTTAGATCATGAGGTATTTGCATTTGGAATAAATCACTGTAGTTCGAGGAGAAAGAAAGGAAGGTCATTAAATAACTTTTCTTGTACTTAGAGTTTGTTACATAATTGCCATTGATTTTTGATTCTCTTGAATTTGATCTGAACCGTCCATTAATCTTAATTTAACAGCCCCAAATAGTTTTTAGGTTTGTAGTTTATTTGTGGTTTGTATTTGATCACTTTTCTATACATATATTTATATATGTATATATATACGTATTATGGTGTGTTCTCCTGGTTTTTGATTTTTCTCTCTCATTGGTCCCATTATTATTTTTATCTATCTCTCTCTTACTTTTTACTTTAATCATTACAAAAACTCAAAAATCAAATAAAAAAACTACCCATCCAAACGCACCCATACATTTTTAAGAAAGAGGGCCACTTTTTTGTATGAAGTCGAGTGTTCCTATTTTGTTCATCAAATATTCCTGGTCATAAAAAGATACAGAGGCTAGTTCAACTGATACCTTGAGGATTGTGATCGAAGGAATCTAGACTTGTATAATTCACAGGTTACTTGAACTATTTGAAGCAAACCTTTGCTCATTTAATAGGTTTTTTGTTTACCGAAGGACAGAGGTGACACCATCTTGGTGGTTATTTCCGACTGTAATCCCCTTTATCTTGATCATATATTCCTACTGAATTGGTTTCTTCTCACGCTACAAGGTCATTGGCTTTCCTATCTTGAATTTTTTTGAGTCATTGAATTGAATTTGTGGTCATAGTGTTCAGTGGAATGGGGTGGTGTATTTTCATCTTTATGAGGAAGCTTAAAGTTAACTATTAAAAGCTTTAGAATCAGATGTGTAAGTGGATATCAAGATCAAACATCTTTCTTAATGAAGTTGCTTGCTCAATCACGTAGAGGTATGGTATAAATGCTAGGAGGATGAAAATGATTTTTGCAGGATGTCACTAGATGAATTAGACTGTGTAGCACAACTTGTAGTTGTAGGGTGGGAAATGACAATATGCTTGATTTAGTGCCTAGACCTTTGTCTTTGGTAGATATAAATCAAGTGCAAGTTGATATAATTCACCATGCTATCCCCTTAAGTGTCTTTGCCCTTGGTCTTGAAATATGTTAAAAATAGCAATGAGAAATTGACAACTATTGCTGTCAATAGAAAGCTTTCGTTAAAAAAGATTAAATTAGAATTTAGAAAAATTTGGAACATTGTAAAGGGTAAATAAGGATGGACATTTAAGAAAAAGTTTATGTGGCTGTAGTTCGCTGGAGTTTCAATGCTTGTGAAAACAGACGAGTACCAACCAAGTGAGATTTAGGATTGTCTACCTTTACTTGGTTAGTAGAGATCAGAGTGACTGATACTGACCGGTGGTCAGACTCATTACCAGTAGTATATTTAGAGGCAAAGGGAGTATTTTTCTCAATACCTTTAATAGATGTGAATCATAACCTTTATTCTTTGATGTTTGGGCATCTTGGAAGGTTCGATTGACTGCGTAGTTTATGGCTTTACGCTACACTGGATATCCATGTGAAAAGCCCCTTTCCTTTGTATGAGAAATGCCGTGACATTGCTCATGGAGCTTTTGTTATCCACATTTTCCCGTGTTGCCTTTGGCCTTAAATGGTCTCTAATTTCCCTTGCTAATAAGGCAGTGATAAGATCCGGTAGATTATGATTTTTCGTTCGTACCGGTAGGGGTATAAGTTCAAACCGCCCAAACCGCAAGTCGAACCAAATCGATCAGTTTGATTTGGTTTCGGTGAATGACGGTTTGGTTACGGTTTGAACATTTCTAAACCACACGATTCTGTTCTGACACTGTAAATCAAATCGAACCAAACCAAACTGATAGCTTATGTATATATATATATATATTCAATATCCCTCATAGTTTCATATATATATATATTTAAATATACCCTTATATATTAAATTATTAATTCTTCTATTTTTCATATCCATTGGATCAATATAACAATTAATCCTAGCCATTCAATATCCCTAAACTTATGAATCTTAGCTATTAATGCTAACCATATTCTTTGTTTTTAAATTTTCGTTTTGAGTCTTATGCTATATTTAGTTTTTTTTAAAAAATTTACTAAATAGCCTCTGAACCGGTAATCAAACCAAACCGAACCGCGGTGTATGAGTTCGATTTGGTTTGTTTTGGTTTTTAAGCCTCACGGTTGAGTTTAGATTTGAATTTTTTGGAGTTGATAAGATGCGGTTCGGCGACGGTTTATAGTCTGAAATGAACCAAACCAAACCGTTACACCTTCCATACTGTGGAACTTGATTTATTTTGCTCTTAAGATCATCAAGTCAGTGAGTTAGCTACTCAAGGTGTTACTTGATCTCCTTCAGCTCTTGTTGTAATATCTAAGAAAATAATCATAATAGTAAAATTAATTTTAATATTTAAATCTGAAAATAATGATATTAAATTGAGATCCGAAAAAAAATAAATATTAAATGGTAATTTAAATATTCTAAATTAATTATATGGTTTTTAAATTATTTTACCCTTTAATTAGATAATCAGAAAATGCTGCGGAGAGGGTAAGCTTAAAAGAGTTTGGGTAGAGTTTGTCTCTGTTACGTGGTGCAGATTATTTGGAGTACAAAGTTACGTGTTCTAGGGTTAGTTTTCATTAGCGAAAACACAAAAGAAATTAACAGGGGGTACAACATGGTGATTTGAGGCCATTCTATATAGGGAGGAATCATATGATTGTTTCTCATTTGTTTTATGTGGATGACATGCTTCTGTTTTGTAATGGAAGCAAGCGATCAGTTAGAAGTCTATGCAATGTGATTAAGGGTCCGATCATGAGTACTATATATGCTAATATTGAGTGATATAGTAGTGTTCACAATATGAATATGAGTGATATGAGTTTATGAAATAAAAGATTAAATTGCCCCCATAATGTGAAATGTTTGAATGTGATGTGAGGAGAGAGAATGTGATGTGAAAGGTTTGAATTGATTTGTGAGAGTGTGTAGTATATGGGTAATAGATGGAAAGTGTTTAATATTGATCTATATTATTGGATGATATTTGAATATGATATTAAAAATATATGTGATATGTATGATGTAGTGATATTATGATATAGAGAAATGTTGGAGTCGTGATCTGACCCTAAGGGATATGCAGCTACTTCTGGCAAATTGATTAATTATCAAAAAAGTGGAGTTTACACATATAAGCATTTGTAGTAGGCGACAGGTGAATGCTATAGTGGCATGATCGGGACATTCGGCTCAGCATTTGCCAGTGAAGTACCTAGGCATTCCATTGTTCAAAGGAAGGGTTAAAAGAAGTTATTTTTCCAACATTGAAGCAAAAATTCACAAACAGATCTATGGTTAGAAGACTAAACTTTTATCATTCGGAGGGAAGTTGACCCTTATTAAGAGTATTCTTTGTGGCATCTCAATTTATACTTTAGCAATAAGTCATTTTTGGAGCAAATTGAAAAAGGCTGCTGAGTAACTTCCTGCGGGATACGGGTGGGGAGAAATCGCAGTTGCAAGCCGGTTGAGGAAGGAGGATTGGGTGTTTGCTCTCTTGATCAAGTAATGCATAGCATTCATGCAAAGCTTGCATGGAGTTTGTTACAGGGCCGGAGTTTATGGTCTAGTACGCAATAGCTAGATACTTTTGCAGTGGACAATTCGCAGTACCAAGTTACTCGTCCCATGTCTGGCGGGCTTTTTATGTGCAGATAGGGTCGGTGGAAGGCTGTGGGTGGTAGGAAATGGTAATATCTCATTCTGGGCTGCAAATTGGAGTTGGGAGGTGCTTAAAGAATCTCAAGTTGAAGGACATTTTGCCGGAAATAGAGAGTTTTATGCGTCTTATTCCGCCGGCCAATCATGCAGCCATTTAGCAGGTCGTGTTGCAGCCAAATATGGAGGATATATTAGTGAGCAGTCTATCATTCGATGGCTTATTTCGAACAAAGGACTTTTGGAGCAGCAACAGACAATGAGGTCATTGATGCGCTGGACTAAGCTTTTGAGGCAGCCATGGATTCCTCTTAAGGTTTCAGGATTTATGTGGCGATTATTTCATGGGGCTTTTGAAGTGGATCTTGTTCATCATGGGAAAAATATTCCCGTGGTTCGAAGTATGTCTACTACTCTAGTAAACATCACTGTGAGTCTCTTCCTCATTTGTTCTTGACGTTGGAAGTGGCAGGTTTGGTTTGGAACTATTTTGCTATCCTTTATCTTGTGGTTAAGTGTTATGATTCCATTACTCATCTTTGTAAGTCCTGGATGAGTGGCCAAACGGTCAAGAGGATTGGAAAGCTCGTTGTACTGCTATCTTTGAAGACCGTCCAATTAATGGCCAGCAGATTATCTGTCAGATTACTAAGAATTTATAGGATATATTGTTGACTTATGTTCCCAGGACAGCACCCTATAGATTTAATAATTGGTGTTTTGAATCATCCCACTTACAGGTTAAGCAAGTGTTGCAGAAGAGGGGTGTTTGGCTCAAATGGGATGAACCAATTAGTCATGATTACAAGAACCAATTAGTCATGATTACTAGCTAAATGCAAAAGGTTCTTCTTTAAATGGAATTCGTAAATGTGGTGGTATTATTCGCGATAGAAATGGTATGTTGATTTGTGCATTTTCTAGTTACTATGGGCCAGGTACAAACATGCAGGGGGGGACTTTTAGCTTTACAAAGCCGCCATATTTGTCAAGCTTTGTGGAGAGTATGATCTTGTTCATGTGCTCAGAGAGAAAAAAATATAGCTGATCACCTTGCAGATTGGGCTTATAACGATAAGGGCTCTTTAAGAGTTATGTCTTATGGTCTTTTGTCAAAAGGAATTCAGAGAGCTTTGTATGAGGATGCTGGTGGTTGCTTTGTTATAGGGCATAGTTTTAGGCTTTTTCTTTTACAAGTAAGGCTCTTTCTTCTGTGTAGAGAGAGTTATCCCCCTCGCTATTGTGTTGGAATAGCTTGTCGAATTGTATTTCTTGTGAGCACATGGCTGTTTTTCTTAGTAAAAATCTAACTCGAGTTAGAATTCTATTTGTCACTCGATGGGGAATGATAAACATAGACCCTCCAGTTTGAGGGAGAGTGATAGATATATGGTTTAGTGATTGAGTGTCTAGAGGGTGTAAATTACTAATATATTGTTCTTAGTGAAATTAAAAAAAAAATCAGATTCTCTGAAACCTTCCCTTCTTTTCCTCTCTTCTACTTCTAATTATCACCACTATCTTCGTCCTTGTTGGTATACATTTAGTCTGTCATGATGATGGTGGTGGTAGTGGACCAGTGGTAGTGTTTGGGGGTAAATGGAGACCATTTATGAAAGTAAGCTCGTTAAATTTGATCGCATTAGAGGGTTTTAAGAAATCCCTATGGCAATGTTTGGATGAGTTGACGCCACATCACCACCTCCTCTAGCTTCTTGATAGGGAACTAACGATATCTTTAGCCGAAAATAAAAATAGTTGAAGGTTATTTTGTGATTGCTAGAGATTGATGGTATAATGCAAAATTCCTTGATAGATAAATATTTAAAGAAGACTTTTATTCAGGTTCTTATTGTTCAACATTCATAATGCCTCCTTGCAGTTAGGCCTCAGAAGACCCTTTTGTGCCTTAGTGCGCCTTAGCCTTCTATAAATTTGAAGGGCTAAAGACATGTTCTCTTATGTTTTCTGTTTTGAAGTCTGGACCATTGTTCGTCCATGTGTAACCATGTTGCCTCAAATCATCCCTATGTTCTCATTTGCAAATGTGAAATCTTTAGTCTTCCCAAAAGAAAGCATCGTGTCATACCAAACACAAATGTATATTTTATTTCTAGAAATACAAATGGGGAACATTATTTATATGAAATGCCAATTTTGGTCAAAATTTCTTTCGAGGGGCAATGAACTTTGAAGGCCTTCCCTGTCGTCACTTGGTTGCCTTTGCAATTCCATATTTTTTATTCTGCTAAAATATCCTTCCAACCAGAAATGTAATGTTATCTTATTTCTAGCTTTACTTAAAGAGGGAACCTTATTAATGCCAAGTGCTAATTGTGGTGATAATTCATTTGCATAAGATTATTGACCGACTGTCAAAGCTATGTCTTCGTTGTACATATCTGTAGTCTCTTGGTTGAATTTGTTTACTTTACTGCATCTCGTCCTTGTCTTTGTTCCTGTTAGTGGGCAAGTGTAAGGGGGTGATGGCAAGAAATTTCAGCTAATTATGGGAAGTGCTTGTTTACCAATGGTGAATGTCATTGACTTCTGTAGACGAATTATTTCTTACTTCACGGAAATTGTTTATTGAGATGGCCAGTCTTTTCCTTCGATTAAAGATGTTCCCATTCTTATTTTATAAGACGATAATAATAGAACCTGTTATTTATCATGGTACTAGTATTCCCCTTCAGGACGATACACATTGATACAGAACTTGGGCTACTTATAGAATTGCTATTTGCTAACTTCCAGAATCTATCATCGTGCATTAAGTTTCCGGGGGTCCCACCAGAAAAGAATGCATTGGATTATCCAGGTTATTCGTCATCAACCTTTGACTGCTGCCTTCAGAACAAGGAAGTATTTTGGACTCAGTACGTTTGGATATAAAGGTTAGACGCAATCTCTTTGGCAATATCTGTTTACGCATTGTGTCCAATTCAAACTACTCTCTTCGCCCTTGTTTCTTCCCTTTGCATACGTTCACAACTTTTCGTTTCTGCTACACAGTTAAAATATGGCTGCAATGGGAAACAACTCACCAAATGCTTCAGTCAACTCAAATTCCGAGTCTGTTTTTAGTGAAGAAGTGGTCCAGAATGTGGGTATGTACAAAATCTCTGGCTATGATGACGTGAACAAAGCTTTTGCTCTTCTGACATTCTTTTTCTCAATGATATGATTTTTATTTGATTTGTCTGAGTTGGCTCTTTAAGTTTAGATCTCAGGAGTTGTATGTAGTTTTGGATCTCACTTTTTATATGCTGCTTGACTTGAAGTTTGTTGTTACCCAAGTAGAAGATGATGGATCTAGTATTTCCTATTATATGCTGTTCTTCACATGATTCTTAATCATTTTGCATCCATTGTGCATTACATGTTTACCTATGGCGGCTTCTTTTATACTATATCTGTTTCTGAATTATTGCCACTGTTAATATGTTGTTTTATCTCCAGATAGAGTTTTACTTCTTGGGTAAAATTCTATTAATACAACTTGATTTCAGGGAGTAAATTTTGTTGTCCTAAAATCAGTGCGTTCCAAAGTGACTCTCATTTTGCGTGGGATGTAATACTTTAATATACTTCACATTTCTGGAATTTTTTTTTTTAAATGGTTGGGCAAGAGTTGAATTAATGAATATTTGTTGAATGGAAAGAATATTTTAAAATGTATATATCTTTCATTTATTAAAAGCTCATGTACAAACCTTTATTTAGTAAATGGCTTTTCAACATCATTGATAATTGTAAGCACATGAGAATCTTTCAAGGAAGTTATAGGTCTACCCAACAATAAAAACTAAGAATTAGCCCTCTGTGCTTTGCCATATCTCTTATCTCACTGCCATCACAGCAGCATAGGGTCGGAACATATGGAAAATTGTGTGCGTGAGTTTGTGCCTTTGTGGTTGTTTCTGTCAGGGACTCCACCTCTACCTTCTCCATGAGTTTTTCTACTAGGATGAAGACAAGTACACTTGGAATTAACCGAATGGGGTTCCAACCCCCACCCCCATTTTTCTTTTTATCAAAAATACAATTAGTTTTGCTATCTTGTGGAGAAGTATAAAATTTTGGAGTTTATTAGTCGGATCATTCCATATTTATCCACTACTCTAGTTGGGTGATCTTGAATGTTAATATTGACTTGCTCACTAACCCCAAATTGTGTCAGGGCTTCGAAGTTCATAAAATATGTTTTAAATAGTTTATGCATCAACTAGTTCTTGTAATATGGAAATGGGACTCTCTTATCGACAGACTTATTTAGTAAGTCTAGTCTTTAGCTAGCATCTGGGTCAATTTCTTGAGTGTTCTCATGTAGAATTTGGATTGTTTGGAATTCCTTCAATTTAAGTGTTCTCATGTAGAATCTGTAACACAATGCATGATTCGTTGAGTTTTGACGTATTACAATAAACAATGTCTAATATGCTGCACAAACTGAACTATGATTGTTGAAGGGCGTTCGGCTGGAGCTGCTCTCAGAGGTGGTGTGATGCCGGTTACTTTTGTTTGCAACACGGGAGATGTAAGAACTATTAAGAAAGTTGAATCTTTTCAGTCAGTCATTGTATGTCTGTATGCAATTTGTAATTCAAGAGTTGGTGAAGCAAAGATTTGTTTCTAAGATTTAAACTCAATGCCTAAATCAAATCTAACTCGATCGTTTTCAGGACATCCTCATGAAAATTTGCTGTGTGTGTGGTTGTCATAACCGAACTCCCTTTTTTATTAGCGTTGTTGGTGAAGTAATGGATCCCAGCATTATCCTCTTCGGCAACAGAATAAAACATGAGGTATGTTTAATTCTATAATTGGTTATTTTCTTTCACAGTGAGAATCAATTTAGACTGGCATCGCTAGGTACTTTGCAAATATCAAAAGCATATTCAACACCCATTCATCCGTCTTAACTCCATAGGAGCTTATACTTATACTAGTATGCACACTCAGTAAGCATATATTTTTTTTGTATATTTCTATAAAGAGAACTATGTAAAATTTTCATCAAATAAAAATACCCAATACACGTGAATTTCTGCATTAACTTCCTTTTTGGAAAAATGAAACTTTTACTCCTATAATGTCGCTACCTCTAAAACTCTTTTTATTATTCCTATTTTTCCTCTTTAATTAGACGATTCCAAAATTTTCCTCTTCTTCTTTATGAATCCTAATTACATTAGTAATGATTTAACGGGAAAGATGAGTCCAATTTTAGAGGAAAAAGGAAAAAAAAAAAAAGGAACAAATGAAAGGAAAAAAAGAAACGGAAGAAAGGAGCAAAATTAAGGGGGAAGTGTGGAATCTAAGAGTCAAAACTTAATGAAAACGAAGAAAAAAAAAACGAAATATAATGCATCCGCACATTAACCGAAAATCTATCTCACCCTTCCTATTATTATTTAGATCTAAGGGCCGGTAGAGGTTCTTAGGTTCTCTACTTAGACCTACTGCTTACACAGAAAATTAAGATAGCTGGCAGGTGTCATCATGTAGCTGTTGTTAAGAAACACAGCCTCCACTTGTTCACAATGAGGTCTACTCTGTGAAAACCCCAAAGTATACCTGAATGTTAGGTAATCATTTCGCAATCATCAGCGGGTTGGTTGGTTAGAAAATTTTATGGAGGCTGTGCAAACTACTTTTATTGGAGTAGATAAAAATAAGAATGAAGTGCACTTTTTGTTTTGTATGTATATATCCATGTATTAACCATTTGCTGATCCGTTTGTTTTTGTTTGTTATTCTGAAGGGTATCTACACTATACTCAACTTGGCTGGATTCACATCTCCATTTGACACTGATGATGCTTCTACAAGTCTTGACTTTACTATCTCAATCAGTGGCCCAGCTGGCAAAGTATTTGGTGGAAGAGTATCAGGTCCACTGATAGCAGCTTCTGAAATCCATGTAAGCTCTTGCTGCATTATTTTATATCTAACGTTGCACAGTAAACTGGCAGCTAGCTAGGAGTCTCCTATAACAATGAAAGAACTGTTAACATATGAAAATGCATGAAACCTCTACATTTATGTCAACTGCATTTGTTCTGAATTAATCTCATTTTATGCTCTAATGTTTCCGTGAGCTTGCAAAACGAGCTTTCCAGTTTCAAAAATTGCCAATTAAGCCCTAATGTTTAACTTTTGTTGCAAAATGGCTCATTTTGGATAAAAACCGTCAAAAGCTAACGGACCCTCATGCCACAGGCGGTTCATGTGAGTTAGTCATGGGCATTTAGGTCATTTTCCCCAAGGTAAACATCAGGCCCTAAATTGATTTCCTCTATGAAGAAATCATCCATCCCCACCTGTCTTCCCCCCTCCCATCTTTCCCCCTCGTCTTTCCTTTCTTCCCCTCGACCAATCTGCCGCTACCCCCTCCTCACCTTCTTCCCTGCAAAAGGATATTTTTTTAGAGGGATAGAGTGAAATCACAGATCTCTCGGAGGCTTGTTCGTTGTTGTTTACGCCCGCCCATCCTGGACTCCCAAACCCAGAAGTTCAGAACCCACCGTTACTCCGACGAAGTCAGGTTGGGTGATGGGTGAGTCGTCGATGGTGAAATTGGTCGGAGGTTGGAAGTTACGACGAGGGTTTTGGCGGGTTTGGGGTGAATCGGCCGAAGAAACCATTTTTCCCCTAAAAGAAAAAAGAAGGATCTACTAGGTTTAGGGTTTCAGACTTGATTCAAAGCGGCTATGGCGTGGTGGAGTTTCTACAACGAGATCAAGGGGATGAGGTGAGGGGTTTGCCGGCTTACCTAACACCAATGCTTAAGCCTGCAAACGTCAAGAAGTCGCTCCAGAAAGGAATGGATAACTACCATGCCAAGTACATCGAGACCGGCTCCATCGACCCTCTCTATCACGTCTGGTTCGGCGGCATGGTCCTCTATTATTTCCTCGCCCTTCCCGAAGAGCGTCGTCATCTTGAGCATCAGCAGCACGCCAGAACATGGCGGCCACTGACCTTTCTGTTCTTATCAACAGGTTCAGCAAAGTTCTGAGTGCTTGGATTTTAAGAAGGATGGATTGTGGTTCATCTGATTGTCTTGTTTAGATTTACATGTAC
The DNA here is from genome assembly GCA_025631175.1 of Iris virginica. Taxonomy (NCBI): domain Eukaryota; kingdom Viridiplantae; phylum Streptophyta; class Magnoliopsida; order Asparagales; family Iridaceae; genus Iris; species Iris virginica. The sequence continues at coordinate 13,343 of JAOTQG010003756.1, forward strand.
CTAGTTGGATACTATCACTCAGGTGAAATACATTTGTGAAAAATGCTTGGACATTACTCTGTTGTTCTACTGAAAATCTAGTTGGATACTATCACTCAAGTGAAATACATTTGTGAAAAATGCTTGGACAATACTCTGTTGTTCTACTGAAAACGGTTGGGGTTTGAAGCATGCTGATTCTGCAATTGCATTTGGAATTGGAATTGGGACTGGAATAGGAATGGGAGGGTTTAGTGGTGGTTCTTTTGGTAGGAATTTTTGGTTTAGAGAGATACGGGAGGCGGGAGGAATCGGAGGAGGAAAAATGTGTTGGCCATTTTTACTTTGATTTCTAGATTTTGGAAGGGTTTTGAAGGAATTTTCTGGAAACTTTTTGGGGTTAGGGTTGATTGGTGACGGTGGCGCTGGTGACGGTGCCGGTGCCGATTGGTGGTGACGGTGCCGGTTGGTGGTGGATATGGAGAGCAGAAGGCCATGATTAGTTATTTCGGAGATAATTTAGGATATAATTAGATTATAATTAAGGTATTAATTTTAATTATTTATTTGGAAGATAAATTAGAATCTAATTAGGTATTAATTTTAATTAAGCTAGAATGTAATTAGGTATTATTTAAAGGTTTATTTTAATAAATTTCAATTTCGGCCCTCAACTTTACCTCGGTAGAAAAAGACGGAAAACCCATGAAAAACTCGTGTTTTGCACATGAGTCCACTTCTGTTAGCTTTTGACGGTTTCCGTCCAAAATGACCCATTTTGCAATAAAAATTAAACATTAGGGCCTAATTGGCAATTTTCAAAAGCAGGGGCTCGTTTTGCGAGCTCACGGAAACATTAAGGACTAAAATGAGATTAACCTTTTGTTTTTTGTTTTATCATTTATGTATCAGGATGATGCTTATTTATGAGCCATGATTGATTGCTTTCTAAGTTTCTATATTTATGCGTGGAGTACTAGAGCAGGCTCCATCAGAGTTACACTTCCTTCACTGAAAGCTCTTTTATGTTGTACATATGACAAAAATTTCTGTTTTTGATATGACATACTTTGTCTGGATTCTGAATTATATATCTTCCATGGCAGAATAGAAATGTACTGTACAGTTTTAGTTTCTGACTTGATCATGACACTTAGCAATGCTGCTTCTGTACGGTTTAGTTTTCTTCAAAATCAATTATATGGCTTTTGAATGTTTTAACTTGCTTAGTTTCCAAGCCGGATAGCATTACTTGAGCAAGATACTTCTGTTATTTCTTGTATACATGTACCTTTCGTCAGAAAGAGTTATATGGGTTTTAAACATCTCTACAGGTTATACTTTGTCTCAATCCTCCTATTGAAGTATCAGATGATAATACAGATATGAGTAGCGATGCAGATACAATGGACAGCTCAGAACGTTAGTCGTTTTCTGTCATCCGTGTGATACAAATGAAGGTATCTTCTATAAAGGGCATACAGAAGCAGAGATGCAGATAGAAGAACAAAAATAACATCTTTCATTTGATAAAAAATCTAAAATAGTCAATTTTCCTATCCATCAGAGTATCCGAGAAAGTCGGCGGAAGAATCGAGCTGAAAGAAGTTAGAAAGTTTCCTGCATAGAACTTGAAATTCAATTTTCATACAAAACTTACTGATCGGTTTTGCTTTCATTTGAACGCGAACTCCTACCTTATTTTTTTCTTTCCTTTTTTGGTTATTTTGGTATTTTACTTGCATATGGTAGAATGATCTGTTCTTGGATCTTTCACTTGGAAAATTTGAAGCTTCTTTTTGCTTAGTAAGAATTGATACGAAAAAATTGTTCCAGACGAGGATGACAATCATGAATGCTTTTTCTCAGTTTGAGGATCGCTTGTTACCAGAGAGGAAAGTCAAATGAAATGATGAAAGTATTTCCCTTGTTTCCTCTTTGGCTGACAGGAAATGGAATATCAGGGGTTTGGCCAAATCTGTTTTTGATTTTCATTTCTTAAATGCGAATGTCATTGTCCAAATAAGTAGCAGGATCGAGACTGCTAGAGATATATGCTCTCCATACAGTTACGTCGCCCACTAATCCTACATGCATACTTTTGCTTGAGCTGCGTCCAACACTCGAGTTGAATGGCGGTGTCATTCTCATAACTAACCCTTTTTGCTCCTTGCAGTTGTGTTATTATTGAAAATGGTGTTTCGTGCTGAGATTAGTTGTTCACTCCTGAATACCCATATGCAGAAAGGGAATGAGATTACCTGGACAAATGAAAAAATAATGAGAAAACTATGTGATATTTATGCCTGTTTGTTCTGTTTGTTTGTGACCCTTTCCCGTTGAGGCTTTTGAATTCCCAGAAATGGATTGATGTTCTACTTTCTTTGTGGAAATTGGCTCTTGGATCCTGGGTTTCAGTAACTAGGGACTGGGGTGGGGTGGGGTGGGGTATTGGCCTTTGACTCTCTTTGCCACCTGTTTGACTAATTGACCCTTTCAATAACTGGGGGATCACAGAGCTTTGTTGTACCAATGCTTTGAGGTTTTTTGTAACCATATCCCAATTCAGTAACCATGTATCATTATCTGTGTACATTGATGTTGGACAGAAATGGTTTAAGAAAAGTTTTGCTGTTTTAATTTAATCAAATTGAGTGGAATATGTCTAATACAGGCTTCCAAGTTCCAAGGATCAATGCTTCCTATCTTGTTTTGGATTGTCATGATTTCAAGATAAGTTTTTTTAATTTGCACTTTCTTGGTCCTACTGAAAGATGGGAAAATTTGAGCTTATTTTCTAACTTTTGGTTTTCAGAATAAAGCTTTTATTTCATATTGATTTTTTTAATTTTTAATTTTTAATTTTTAATTTTTAATTTTTAATTTTTAATTTTTAATTTTTAATAATTTATAATTAATTATTTTTTATGAATATGGCTCGAACATGGTTCTATTAGAAACATTCAAAGGTAGATGCATAGATTTTGA
>JAOTQG010003867.1:0-11731 GCA_025631175.1 Iris virginica
AAACTTGTGTTTTAAAAACTTAAGTGGTGAACAAGTTTTTGTAATGTTTTTCACGTTTTGTGCGAGAAACGGTAATGGCAAACGCACCCTTAGTTTAATCATGCTCAAATTTGACCCATATAACGGCCCAACATAAAAACTGGTACCAATTAACCCAAGATCAAATCCGAATTCAATTTTGATACATTCTGATGGGGATAAAACGGTACGTTCAAAATAAAGGTGGACCCCACCCTACTCTTCTTCAACCTTTTACCATTCCCCGGTTTATTTTCACACCGCCGCCTATTTTTTTTATTTGCCTGCCATTTGTTTTTATGGTTCGTTTGATTATTGGGGTAAAAAATATTTAGCTTTCACCTTCAGAAGTTGGAAAATATTCATAATATTTGGTTGCACAAGGAAAAAATGAATATTTTAATTTTTACTTATTTAGTATAAGATAAAAAGAAAAAAATTAAATTGTGTCATTGTTGATTTTATTTTTCTCTTTCATTTTCACTCCATTTGGGGGAGGATTTTTATCAAAATGAGGTGTTTTCAATCCTTCCACTTTTCAACCTCTCTCATTTTCATACGTACCAAACAAGTAAAAAGAAATACATCATTCCAATTTTCACCACTCATTTTTCACAATCGTTATATGAAGTGTCTAGGCACTCTTTGCTTATGTAGTCTCTTAATGCACATAAACATTATAAAATATGCACATAACATAATTATAATGCGCACAACATAATTAGTAATGCACATAAAGGTTACATGTGCATAATTTATAATCATTATGTCATTATGACACTCCTAACACGAAGTGCCTAGGCACTCCGTATAATTTTCGTATATTTCACCCCTCTAATTTACCTCTTCAACTAAACACATTATTGTACTCACTAAATTTCATCTAGACCCGCCAACGCAATCCCTCCCCTCCTCCCCACCATCAGCAATCGCCACTGCCCACCCTCACCTTTACTTCTTTGTAATACTAATCGGCTCCCACAAAAAAAAATGATCACAAGTCCACCCATGTAATATAACTCCCATATAAACCCAAATACGATCAATTAAAAACAAAAGAGATCAAGGAAATTACTGAAGTCAGTGTCGACGAGGTAATTGAAAAGTGTGACCATCGCAATTATAGGTAATTGGAAGACGGGAGATTCTGAGGCATTGAAACGCTATCACGCTGAATTCGATGTATTCAACCAATAACTAATTTATCATCATTTTTTATTTTTAAGTTTTTATGGGTTCCGTCATTTTTTCTCCATCTCTCTTATTTTTTCACTTTAATCATTACAAAATATCAAATAAAATAATCAAAAATGAACTTCCTGATCTAGCATATTTTGTTCCTTTTGCCACAAATGCACGGATCAAATGGTGACTTTTCCCCCATTTTTACACTTTCCTCTTTTCTAGGGTTTTCTTCTTCTTTTTCGTACGAGCTAGATCTAAGCCGATCTGTACTAATAATTGAACCAGTACGATCTTTTTGCTTTTCTCTCTTTTCTTCTCTCTTGTTGGAAAATAAGGGTACGATCACGAAAACTACATATGTTAATATGAAGTGATATGGTACTGTTTACAATATGAATATGGGATGATATGAGTAATATGAATTTATGAATTAAAAGATCAAATTACCCTCTTAATGTGAAATATTTTAATGTGATGTGAGGAGAGAGAATGTGATGTGAAAGGTTTGAATATGATGAGAAATTTGATAAAAGAAGAGAGAGAATGTGATGTGAAATGTTTGAATTGATTTGTGAGAGTGTGTAGGTATAGGGATAATAGATGAAAAGTGTTTAATATTGATATATGATATTGAATAATATTTGAATGTGATATTGATGATATTAGTAATGTTAACGATGTTGGTGATATATGTAATATGTGATAATGTTAGCTTCATGATCTGATCCTTAAAAATTAGGACTTTGAGTGTTTTGCTTCGCTTTCTCCGAAGAGGGAGTCAAAAATTATTGTTGAAATTGCATAATTACATGAAATGTTTGGAATTGTTTGGAATTTTTTTGTGTACTACATTTAATGATTTTACACTAGAGATGGGTCAATGGACTATGTTTTGATACAAAAATGCTAAATATACCGCTAGTTATCAATCGGAAATCAACCGCATGCATCATAGACTTGTACCTTGATGATAAGGTACAAGTCTATGATGCATGCAGTTGATTTCCGATTGATAACCGGCGGTATATCTAGCACGCCTCATTTTAATAAGGATGGGGTTAAATGCTTGATGTGATTGAGCGAGGAAGGGTATGCTTGTGGTGAGCGGGTGGTGTTGCCCGAAAAAATTGGTTGGGAGGGGAAGAAAGGGTAGAATTGAAAGTAAATTTTTTTTCCTTATTAAGAAAAGTTTTGATTTTATATTTTGATTTAAATGTTAGCTCTTATCCAAGCTCAAAAAATAATTTGAAATGCTTATAATGTTCCTCAGGTGATATGTATCAGCTCATTTTGAATCGAAATTAAGTTTTGATTTGATCTGGGGAGTTAATTGAGATCAATTTTTTGATTGGACTATCATATGAGTCAAGTTTAGGCCTGAAGTTCAAGTGAATTTTAATGGATATTTTGGGAGATGAATTTCCCCCTCCCCCTAATTTTTAGTTTGAATGCACAAGTTTAAAATCACATTTTTAAAACGGAGAGAGGAAGTATTTGAAAAGGTTGAGCAAGAATAAAAGTTGAGGGAGAAAAATAAGCATCACCAACAAAATGTAAAACTGAACCAATCGAATCAAATCGATGAAATCGATCGAAAAAAAAAAACGAACCAATATATTAATTTGATTATGATTTTTAGTACTATCAAAACTGAGAATATTAGTTTGGTTGCGATTTACTCGTAATATTATATTTTTCAAACCGAATCGAACCGAGATAATACTATTAATGTATATTTAATTTTTTTACTTAATTAATTATTTATATATATTTATATTATCAATACATTTATATTTTATAATATTGAGTATTGTATTTATATAAATTTTCACTCTTTTTCTTTTACTTTCGATTTTTCCTCATTCAACTTTCATTATAGAGAATTGTGTTCACTTAAAATTTGTGAATTAAATCACAAAATTTCTCTTTTTTTGTGATTAAAAATCTCTACTCTATGTATTTATTTTATTACCTATTAAAATTTAAAAATTACATAATTTTTTTTAAAAACCGAACCAAAAAATGTAAAACCGAAGAATTATTTTTTTATATTCTTGGATTAGTTTCAATTTTGAAAAATGATAAAACCGAACTTTTAATTTAGTTACAATTTTGATAAAAAATAATCAAAATCGAACGGCGATCACCCTTACCATTCACCCCCTTGAGGTTAAAAGCAACATAAACAATATAAAAATCATGCGGCCTCCACCACCTTCCGTCAATCCGATTTCTTTTTATATATTTCCACCACCTTCTGCTGCTGCACACTCTATAAGCGAATCTTGAAAGTTTCAACCCTAGACTCAACAAGTTTGACTGAAATCCCACAGCCCAGCTACAATGGCCGCCTCACTTCATTCGCTTCACTCTCTCTCCCTCACTCGTCGCACGAAAACAAAACCCATCAAATTCAGGCAAATCCCTATCTCCAAATCCCTCATTGTCACTGCTTCTTCTAACCCACTTATCTCCGGCCGTAAGCTGCGAGTCGCCGTCATCGGTGGCGGCCCAGCTGGATCTTCCGCCGCCGAGTCCCTAGCCCAAGGTGGAATAGAGACTTTCCTTTTCGAAAGAACCCCCAATGGTGCCAAGCCGTGCGGCGGCGCCATACCGCTATGTATGCTCGACGAGTTCTCCATCCCGACGGAACTCGTCGATCGGAAAGTGACCCACATGAAGATCATCTCCCCTTCAAACCTGACCGTCGATTTCGGCAAGACTCTTAAACCCAACGAGTTCATCTCCATGCTACGCCGCGAAGTACTGGATTCCTACCTTCGCACCCGTGCAGAGTCCAAAGGCGCCACCCTCCTGAAAGCTCTCGTCACAAAACTCGAGGTCCCTACCTCGACGTCAGCACCCTACGTCGTGCACTACACCGTCAACAACTCGCTACAGTCTCTGGCCGTCGATGTCGTGATTGGCGCGGATGGCGCCAATAGCCGAGTCGCCAAGTCGATCCACGCCGGTGACTACGCTTGCGCCATCGCATTCCAGGAGCGTATCAGACTCCCCGATGATAAAATGGAGTATTACCAAAATCTCGCGGAGATGTATGTCGGGAGTGACGTGTCACCCGATTTTTACGCGTGGGTTTTCCCGAAATGTGATCACGTGGCCGTGGGGACTGGCACGGTGTGCTCAAAACCTAACATTAAACAGTATCAACAGGCTATTAGATCCAGGGTTCAACCAAAGATCACTGGCGGGAAAGTGATCAAAGTGGAGGCCCACCCGATACCGGAACACCCCCGCCCCATAAGGGTTCGTGGACGGGTGGCCTTGGTGGGAGATGCTGCCGGATATGTTACCAAATGCTCGGGGGAAGGTATTTATTTTGCGGCAAAGAGCGGTCGGATGTGTGGGGAGGCAATTGTGAGGGCCTCCGAGGGAGGAGATAGAATGGTTAGTGAGGATGATCTGAAGAGGGAATATCTCAAGGAATGGGATGCCAAGTACATTAATACATTTAGGTTTTTGGACTTGTTGCAGAAGGTGTTCTATGGTAGCAATGCAGCTAGGGAGGCATTGGTGGAGTTGTGTGGGGATGAGTACGTTCAACGTATGACATTTGAGAGCTACTTGTACAAGAAGTTGGCTTATGGGAATAGGTGGGAGGATTTGAAGATGGTGACGAATACAATTGGGAGTTTGATAAGGTGCAAGGTTATGGGAAATGAGATGGAGGGCTTTGATAAACGAATTATCATTCCTAAGTTAGTGTAAGACTGTAGTAGTGGGAATGTAATCCCGCCATTTATTAGGGGGATCAGGTAATAGATCTCACCTACAAGATCAGATCTTTGGTAATAGAACTTCCACGGCTTGTTTGCAATAAAAGGCTGTAAAAAAGAATTATGTCTTTCTCTTGCATTGAATTCCTAGCAAATTGTATTTCTATTTTCCCAAATTGTCTGACAAAGACAAGTTTCACCACCATGAGAGAACTTAGCTGAGAACAAACAAAGATGGTAATGCTAAAATGTGTGGTGTAAAACCCCTTTGAAAAATATTGTCCATAAAAGGAACTAATTGTCAACTGCTGCTCAAGTAAAGATGTGAAGACACCTACTTAAGAAGAAGAAAAAGCAAAATTAGCTAAAGAGTTGCCCATTCAGGGTGAGGACATTCATACACCCAATCAGGACCACTGTATCGTACACAGTGCAGCCACAAACCTTCTTCACTTCCATCATACCTGCAATTGAAAGAACCAAATCAAATGGCCAGTAAATCAAGCCTGGGTCCAAAGAACCATCAACGAATACAAAGGCCTAAATCATGATATCCTACTATCCAAGAAAGTGTTCCCCCCTCAACTTCTACATGGCAACTACACTCTCTTTGCATTATCACATGGATAAGGTTCAAATTACCATTCAATTTGGAGCACCATGTATCATTATCTAACACCTCTTTCATAACAGCTGTGTATCTATCTTCTACAACATTCAAAAGCTGAAGTTGACACACTGCAATTATCTCATATACCACACAATGTTGCACCAAGAGCATCCTTACTGTTACTTACCCTTTAGGGGCCAAATTTGGACAGTTAGTGCACATCGGATCGATGCTGAAATCTTCATCGGATATCTCTTCAGGTTCACCACTGCAATTATCATCAGGAATCGGTTCCAGCAAATGATGAGTCTCAAATGCAGCTCTATCATTACTCAATCCTCTGGTTGAACCATTGTCAATAATTTTAGAAAGATAGAGCAGATCATTGCCTATGGGATGGCCCGTGTATTGTAGGTGGACACGTATCTATTAGAAAGATATTGAAATCAATACACATAGAATATACTTAAATTTACTAAAAATAGGTATCTAGAGAATGCAAAAGTAAGATAATCAGCAGAACCTTCCAGGAGTACCTTCCTACTAAACTTCAGTGAAATGCAATGAGAGATACAGGATAAGATCGATCAGATTGCATGTACTAAAATTCCAGACCTAATAGATAAAGCAGCCTATACCTCGTATCATTATTAATTACGAAGGATTGCTAATTTGCCATACAGTTATGACACTCAAAAGAAAACTAACAACAGACCCAACAAAGGAGGGGAACTGCAAGGAACTAAATCAAACAATTTCCTTACCTGATGGGTTCTTCCAGTGATAGGTTTACATGAAATAATACTATGAACACCATTGGTACTAATCCTTGTAAACTTTGTACAGGCTGCCTTTCCCTTCAGAGGAATATTACCAGTGCTACAAATATCTGGTGACTGCATAAGCAAAATAATGCTTCTAGTTAGTGACTCGATATAATGCTTGATATGCCTTCAAAACCACATCCTACAAGACCCCTTGCAACATAACCAGTAGCTTGGGTCCAAGTGCAAGGCCAAGCAAGAAAGAAAATCAAATTCCTTCAATGCCAGAGGGTACTGTTCAATGTGATGGATGATTCTGTATGTGAATCAAATGCAGTTTCTGTGAACCAATTATAAAGTGCAGGTTAAAGATTAAATCGGGTTTATACTTTCATTTTCACATTTCTGACATGAAAGATTATGTGCATGTCAAATAAATAACCAATTGAAGACTCAGTAATGTGCACATGGACCAGAATCTTCCATTGCTGTTGATGGGCAGAAGTCTAATTTGATCTGCAATCACGTACGGATCTTGGAGCCCGGCTTTAGGAGCTCGAATCACAAAGAGCCCGACCTTTAGAAGACATCATTCAGGAAAATTTCAACCTGCTCTTCTGCCAAGAATACTTCGGGGGCCAACCCGAGTGTCCACATATCAAACTTGCTTGGGAGTTGGGACCATAGTCCTGAGCATAAACACTCCTAAATTTTATCAGCATCACCCCATCTCACAGAAAAAGTCCCAAGCTCATTTAGGCACACCTACAAAACTAAAACCCCTGATAACCATCACAAAGTGAGTGCATATGCAGAAGCTCACTGATCATCGGGGCAAAAACCTCAAGAATGAGGAAAGCAGGTACCAAAGGCCGGTCACGATCATCTCAACTGCCGAGTAAATCCTCACGCCCACTAAAATCATTCCATGTATTTACAGGATGATTCCCCTCAGCTTGGGAAGTTACTCAAGTTTTTTTTCTTTCCTCTGAATGCTTCGTCACTCACTTCTGTACTTGCTACAATAATGTCATTTTATTGAATCTAATACTTTACAAAGTTTGCTAATTCTATACACCAAACAGTGTCACAAGGAAAAACACTCAGTTTCAGCTCATCATTGCTCCTTTTTGCAGTGATCATTGTCACTAGATGAGTTAACTGTGACCACTGGTTGCTCCCTCTGTTCCAAAATAAGTGAGACTTTATCAATGTGTGACTAAGGTTTGCTTGTGGGTCCAAATAAGGTTTGTGGTTTTAATTCAAATGTGGGCATCCAAAAGAGGAAAGATTCAGTAGAGAACACTTATTTTGGAACATCCCAAAAAGGATAAGCGACTTATTTTGGAACGGATGGGAGTATATTCTTTTAGTAGAGTCGGATGTTTCGTCTAAGACTATGAGCCAGATCGTAGGGAATAAAAAGTAAAAATAATTTGGCACGCGTCAACAAGTCCAAAGACATATATTTCGGAAAATTTTCAAAAGACACCATATAATATAGTAAATGGCACACAAGGACTACCCTGTAAATTTCAGGAAAAAATTATAGTAAAGACAAAACCGCGTAACTGAAATATGTTACCTCCACTGTGCTCCTCCCTTCTCGAGCATTGAAATTCACATTAACATTCACAATTTGCTGGTAGACGAGAAGGAAAAAACAGATGGGAGAGAGATCGATTAAAAAATGGCATAATTTAATTCTCAAGTATTGATCTTAAATGCCAAAACATTAAATTTTCATGACTTGACCAATTATTTTACCTCATCCTCAGGAAATGTCCCAATGACCTTAGCAATATACTGTTTCTGTACCATCCCTGATTCAATCTGAAACATTCACAACTTACTCTAAGACACCAAGTTAAATGTGATTTGTAAACATCTAAATGAAACAAACAAATGCTTCTCTAAATCAAAAACATTTACAACTGATGTAAGATGGTCGAACTTCACGCTTTATCAGGTCAGCAAATATAAAACTTACCTGTTGCCTAAAGAGGTCAGCCTTGGTAGCACTTCTGGCAAGGATAAGAAGTCCTGACACCAAACGATCTAGTCGGTGAATGGCTGTATTTTAGTGTCAAAGGGAACAGATATAGGGAACTGCAAGAAATATATATATATATATATATGTTAAGTAATATTTTGAGGATATAACTGTCAGCATCATCGATCGGCAAATAAATTTTGGATACGAAATAGAGGGGCCAAGTCATGCTCTGCCTCCAGAATACCAACAACTGTGTTCTTACGATATTGACCACATGGATGCACCTAAAATAGTAAGAAACAGAAAAATAATGTGAATACAGAATTCAGTAGATGAAAATGGAGATAAGATGTGGCATACATGAAATAACTTTACATTTATAGGCATGCATATAGCCATATACTAGCAACGACATCGAAACTTCAAACGTCAGAAGCAGACAAAAATTATGAAATTGAACTAAATAGTAGTTGATCATTTAGCTAATCAATACGTTAAAGTACAAGTTAGTTTTTGTAAATACACCCTCTGTTCTGCACTAAGGGTTCATTTTATATATTCAAATGTTGATGTTTGTTAATAATGTATTGAACTATTGATACGTGACATTTCTTCAAATCTAGACAAACACATATCTATTAGTAAAAGGTTTTGTGGAGGGAAAATAGGATGCAATGTATGAGGTTTGGTACCATTTGGTTTGTGTTCCAAGGAAAGTATAAACATAGGGTAATCAAAACCAAACAGGACTAGTATTTGAGAAAAAATCCGACCGAATCAAGCCACCGGATTCTGTTTAGGTTTTCTGACCCATTTCATCAATTCAGTCAGTTTTGATCCATTTTTGGTTTTCATGCCAAGTACAACTTGTCATAGTTTCAGGTAAAGAAAATTATTGAAGGAAAAGTAACTTTAATCAAAGTATAACTCCAAATCATGCATTACATAGTCACAGTAAAACATATAAGCGATAAGCTAAACCTTAACATCCATATCAGTTCTATTAAGAAGCATAGCAGGAAAAAATTATCGTATTCTTCGAAGCTCAAAAATAAATAAATTACTAACCGGGATGGATGCAGGCTTACAAACTGTTAAGACCTCTGGATCATTATGCAGAATTGAAACACTTGCTGCCATCACCGGTGGTTCATGCCTACATCCTTTCAAATGTGAATTAGGAGCTAGATTCTAAAGTACTAGAGTTACAAACAATATCTGAAACTACTCAAAGTAAACCGAAACTATATATACACGCACAAAAACTTTGAAGAGACCAAAGTACTTGAACCGTTACAGAAACAAGTTGTGCAATCTTAAGAATGAGCTGTGAGCAAAGAATTGGGTCTGGCAAACCTGTGCAAGAAGTGGCTGATCTTTTGTGATGACTGAACAATGTATGAAACAGGCACTACCTGTCCATCAACCTGTATCCGGCCAGAGTTAACAGCAGAAACCTACAATTCTCAAGACATAACACACAAAACTTAGTATTATGGTATCATTAACATTAAATTATGTCCCATTACCGTAGATAGGTAGAGTGAAACAAGGAAAATCTGTTAGTTAGCATCAGTACATTCCTATCAACTCAACACTAGGATAAGCTAAATCCAAAAAATCGTAGAAATAAAATGAAGATACAGATAATAGTGACGCAGCTAAAAAATCAACTCACATAGTAATCCCGATTTCTCCCTTTGAATTCGTCGGTGAACAAATCGACAATGGTCTTGCCCGCCCATCGATTCTTCGCCTGTAAGCAAATTCGGTTAGGGTTTTAGAAGGTTAAGTTAAGGGAGGAAAAAGAAAACTAAAGAACGAATTGGAAGAGAGCGAATGAAGCGTCGATGCATACATGAGAGATAAATTCGAAGTAATATGGTCTCACGTAGCGAATTCCTGAAGAAGAAGAAGAAGAAGAGAAAATGGATTGAAATGGGAAAATGAGGGTAATAGAAGACGAATGAGTCGAGAGAAGCTAGTGGTAAGTGATTTGGGGCAGAATGTTACCATTCCGGAAGATATAATCGTGGCGCACCGGCGGATTTGCAGGGGTTTGCCATATGATATTCATCTCCTCTCTATTCCGCTTCATTCTCTTTCCTCCTCTTAAGTTTCATACGACGGCGCCATATTCCTCGGCTCCGACTCCGGCTCGGCCAACTTGCTCTAGTAGACGGTATGGTTTATTTTGACTTTTTTTTAACTTTAGCCCCGTAGCCCTTTAAGTTTGACGGTATTACAAACTCCCCCCTACAACCCCAAAAATAAAAATATTCCACTCCGTAAAAAATATAATCCAACACAAAAATTGTTCTCCCTCGCCCCTAAAATAAAATCCATAAAATAATATACTTATTGATATGGGCAGTTTTAAGAGTACATAATTTTCTAATTAATGTGTATAGGAAGCTTGGGTGTGCATTCTTGAAATGTATAATAACATTTCATTCTTTGAAGTAGAAATATGAATTTGATGTAACAAAAAATGGATACGTAGTTTGAAATATCTTAATAAGAATTCAAACGGAGGAGTATATGATTTTGTTCCTAGTTGCATTTGGTTATTAAAACTTGTTATGAGAGCACTTTCATAATGCTATATACATTACAACTTACAAGTAACACTTTGGTAGACACAAATGGAAAAAATAAAATAAAAAAGAGAGAACGAAAAACTAATGGCTCTAGGACCTAGTATTAATATGATAAATGAACAGGCAACATTGCACGGTTTTGGACCTCACTCTTCCTTGTCTTCAATTTAGTACTTTGCATTTTGAAGTGCATCCGAGCATGACATGAACGTTCTTGAGGCAACGTACAAGCTGACTGTTATGGCCACGTCGCTACATGGCATATGGTGTGTGTATGCCAATTTGTAGAAGTTGTCATTAGAAAAATGGTTAGCTCATGGAGAATGTATTCACTTTTTATTGAATGATTCATTTTATGTACGTACTGGTTTGTTTTGTTACAACCTTTATTTAACTTCTAGTACATGAACACTTTCACTTGGCTCAGCAGGAACGCACTCAGCACACCATGGTCCGAGTTATGGCACTGCCGGTGTATTTCTTTTCCGGCCCATTAATTTGTTGACATGAAACTCATCACATTCCCACTTCCCATCATTATTTCGTGGTGCAAAAGTGACAACAAAGCTATCATACACGTGTGGCTTGTTTTACAGTTTCCCCCGCAATGAATCAATAGTGAATAAATGCACCAAAACAAAAGCAAAGCTGCAAAGTGAAAAAAAATGAAAGCATGACATGATCCGTAGAATATAAATGAAGAATTATGCGCTATTCAACTTTTAGTTGCCCAGCAACACATCGAAGCACTTCACAGGTGCAAATAGTGTATTCCTTGTCACTGACATATATATACTCCTCTCCTCCCAGAAAAAGGAGCA
>JAOTQG010003978.1:0-16303 GCA_025631175.1 Iris virginica
TAAGATACGGGCATACCCTAGTTTTATATATTTATTAGAAGTTACAAAATGTAAAGATTTAGGATCAGTTAAGGATCGATGAAGCAAACGATCGGATCTCTTCACTTTTTCCCAATCTGCTATAGCCAGCCAGCCTTCAGGTGCAACCCACATCTTACCTTCAATATTTTGTCCAAATGCTGCATACCAACTGTTTGATAGGAGGTTCGTGAGAATTTGCCTCTGTTCCAATGTGTTATTTTCATTGACTTTCTTACTAGATAAAATGTACTACCGAGAACGGTATTCGTAAAGCTTGATATAAGTATTAACGTGACTCTCCTTAATAGTTTAAGCTTTTAGATTCGTTGGTTTGGTATCGTAGCGCTAGATTTGACAAGTTTCAATTTTCATAAATCGAAATCGGCCTCCTCATTGCTTCAAAACTCGCTCCATTATTGCTTTTCTGCCCCCTCATATCTGGGGTTTAAAAGTTTAGTTTGCTGACCAGAGGTATCATTTCTGTAGACATCAGTGATTTTTTTTAACATGTTTGAGTTTGCCAGTTTACTCTTGTCACTTCAGATCACCTGGCCGGCTTGATTACTATTCCCAATTCACTAGGAAGCCACCCAAATACAGAAGATGCTTATTCCAGAGAGACTTGTATCATGTAAGAAAAATAAAAGAAAAGCATCAGAGCGGACACAGGTAGGAAGTAATACTCTAAAATGTCGCTTTCAAGACACTTAAATGAAACGGAGGGAGTACTTAAGAGGAGCCTGAAGAATAGAAGTTCTAACAATTCTTCAGCTTATGGCATGAAATCCTCTATAGAAAATTAATCAGCTAGGACCGTTCAGCTCGTCCATGATAGCGACACTATCCAAGTTGTACCCTTGAAAAGTATCATTGTACAAACTTTGTCGAACTGAGTAGAGATCTGAATCTACTGAGTAGAGATCTGAATCTACCGGCTTGAGCTTTAAGCTCCGTATATCTTCATGCCTGACTTCATGTGCGACCCAAGGATGTTTAGTGAACTTCCTTAAACCTTCGAGCTCAAGTGACACTTCCTTCATCGTAGGTCTATCCTCACATTTTAGGTTAAGGCATCTCTTTGTAAGCTCCGCCACTGCTTGCAGCTGCTCGAGTGTACCCTCCTTCACCACTCGAGGTTCAAGAATTTGAAATAAGCGGTTTCGCTTCATTGACAGGACAAGGTATGTCGCTAGGTTCCTTTCTTCTGGATTTCTATTTCCACTTAGGGGTTTTTGGCCTGTTAATAGTTCTGCAGGACCACCCCGAAGCTGTATACATCACTCTTATCTGTTAACAGGCTAGTTTGGAAGTATTCAGGATCCAAATACCCTAGTGTCCCTTGAATTAGTGTAGTTACTTGAGAGTGATACAAGGGGACGAACCTGGACGCACCAAAATCTGAAATTTTAGTGGTGTAATTATCATCTAGTAAAATGTTCATGGACTTGACATCCCTGTGGATAATAGGCTCGGAAGCTGCAGAGTGAAGATAAGCGAGGGCACCGGCTGATTCCGAGGCTATTCTTAAACGGTTGTCCCACGATAGCCAAGCCATTCCACCTGGTTCACTATGAATATGGTTGAACAGAGTACCATTGGAGACGAATTCATAAACTAATAATGGTACTTCAGCCTCCAAACAGCATCCCAGTAGCTTCACCACATTACGATGGTTGATTTGTGTAAGAACAATCACCTCGTTTATAAATTGGTCCTTTTGGCTCCCGTCCAAGGACCTTGACCTTTTTATTGCAACTACACGTTTTTCAGGCAATATACCTTTGTACACTGTGCCATAGCCACCCTGGCCAACAATCCTGTGTTCAGCATAGTTATCAGTAGCTTTCTCCAACTCTTCAACTGAAAAAACTTTCACTGGTTCAACACTGCTTCCTTGTGCAGCCATTTTTTGTTTCAAATACACACCGCCATTTTGCTCAAAGAACTTTTCTCTTCGTTTAGTAAGTTTCCTTTTCTGGAGGCTAAAATACAACCAAGTTACTCCAATGAGCATGGTCAGTACCAATATCGCCACACCTACATGTGATTACAGAGACATGCCAAATATAGCTCAGCCATATAAAAATTTGAAACAAGCTGCAGTTTTGCATTGATCACTATCTAAAAAGAACATGGTTTAAGAATATCATCTCTCTTTTTTTTGTTGAGTGATTAATTTTATTTACATGGGAAACGAAAACGATACCTAGAGAGTACTTGAGTACTGGAACTTGCGATCTCTGAGCAACACATCCTCTCCCGTTTTTCCAGCCATCGTCAGCATACCCTCGTGGACATGAACAGCGACTTCCATTTGTCCAGCCATCACCAATATAGTGTTGTGGACATGAACACCTATAATTTCCTGGACTGTTGATGCAGATCCCTTTGCACAAATTGTTTGGATCTTTGCACTCATCAATATCTAGCAAAAAATACATCTCAGCAAATGCTAACATGAATTGTTTCCGAGTCCAAACGTACATTAACTCATTTAAGAAGAATTGTCCTGTGTCTGGAGATATTGCTAGCGGTCTACTTAAGGCTGTCGATTGATTTACAGAGTGTTTTGTTAAAGCCAAAAAGTTGACTACCTTGGCAACCTTGTGGCAGGTATGGATTGCCCTCGTACCCTGAGATGCATCTACAAAGATAGCCTCCTTGAATACCACTCTTGTATTCCACACATTCACTATTGGATTGGCAGGCAAAAGTAACATTGTGTTTGGCGTCGGTGCAATTCTGATCTCCAATAGCCCAGTCAAGAACTATCGGAACATTAGCCAGGGTTCTCTTCACGAATTCTCGGTCAGTGAAATCCAACTTTCCCCGGAAAGTAAATGTGTTTTCCTCACCAAGAAATGCATAGCTACAAGTATCATTATCAGAATCGTCTTTGGAGAAGTACTCTGGGTCAATGTCGTAGTACTTGAGACCGTTGGGGATGGATGTTTGGCAACAACCAATGCCCGAACAGCTGCCACCAACCACATAACTGGTGGCATCATAGCAATTGGCTACACAACCAGTTGTGACTGTGTCAAAGCTATCTGTCCCTACTAACAGCACATAGCCATCGCAACCAACGCCTGTGAACGTATTTGATGTTGAGAAAGTGTACGGTGATCCAGACAAATCGGTCAGTACTCTTTCTTGATTGCTCTCACCGCCGGAATGATTGTAGCATTTCAAAGCGATGGAGTTTTTCACACGCAACTTGGATTCTGATATATTATACACTTGAAGTTCACCCAGAGCCTGAGGCAAGAAGGCTTTGGGAGGGTTGAAAGAAGTGTTGCAGGTGATGGTGAAAAATGGGTTCAGGGAACAATTTGTTCCCAGACCGAATGGAAATGGCACAATCAGGTCTCCACATTGGCTCTGGCAGTGAGGAGAAAGTGTAATGGTTGTAGCATTATTGGTGATGCTAGTGTTTCCCTGACATAGACCTAGACCAGCAGTCAGACAAATAACTAAAAGGAGGAGCATTTTTCTTTAGCAAATGCACACACATGTGTGTGTATATATAGTCATAATTTATATTTATCTTGCTTCATAGATTAATAATTGTTAAAATCATAAAATGGTTAACATATCCATTCAGGTCTGGTCATCATATGGCTTTGAAGAAGTCTTTACTTTATTGCAAGTAAGGCTAGGCTAGTAGCTACTTGCAACTGCATTAATGAAGGCTTTAAAGAAGTTTAAGCTCCTCCACTCATGTTTTTGTGGAAATTTCTATTTGGTTGACCTTGTCGTCTGGTTCCAAAGACTCAGGTGCCGGTCCTATGACAACGATTTAAGTTCAGTAGCTGGCATGGGTTTGTTTAGCACAGTTGTTATATTCTGCAAACGTCAATGCAATAGTACTACTGTTTCAGCTTCAGTAGTACTTTGCCGTAACACTCAGAAAAAGGGAGTGAAAGCGCCCGCACAGGTAGTCAATTCTTGATGAACTGGGTTAATAAACTCTGATGTTCTTCTAGGCAACAATGGGGGTGCCCCTTTGCCTCAACTCTCAGAAAAAGGGAGTAAAAGAGCACCCTCCAGGTAGTCAATTCTTGACGAACTGGGTTAATAAATTCTGATGTTCTTTATTGTTCGTTTGATCTCTTTCGATCATATACTGCAGATATTTCCACGTTAAAAGATTCAAATACTGTCGAATGAGATTGCTCGAACTAGGCTCAATATTTTGGGGGGTTGGGGGGGGCGAAGGAAAAAAAGTTGAGAGACCGATTCTGAATTAAGCGAGGCATACAAATGAGGGAAGAAAACATGTACACTGAAAAACTGAGGAATGCATGAATCAAGTATGGACAGAGAAAAAAAAATGGTTCAGTTCCCGCAAATAATGCAGCAGTTAATCACCGGGGACTGTTGGCCGGAAAAATCATACGACTGTCCAAGCTATACTGCTCGAAAATCTCCCCTGTACTAAGAGAAGGGTTTAGTGAAACGTGGTAAAGATCTGTCGGTTCACTCTTGCTTACTAGGCTCGCGGTCTCGTCGTAGCCTTGTTCTTGATTATTATTAGCCCAAGGATGTTTCGTAAACTTTCTTAAGCCTTCGATTTCCATTCCTACTTCCTTCATCGTAGGCCTTTTTTCGCTGTCTAGATTAAGGCATCTCTTGACAAGTTCAGCGGTTGTCTGGAGTTGCTCCAAGGTCCCTTCCCTCACGACTCGAGGCTCAAGAATTTGGAACAACTTGTTTTCCTTCATCGACATGATGAAATATGTTGCAAGATTTCTTTCCTCCGTCGGTCTCTCCATAGAGAGAGACTTCTTCCCTGTCAAGAGCTCTGCGAGAACTACTCCGAAGCTATAAACATCACTCTTTTCGGTTAACTGACTCGTGTGGAAGTATTCGGGATCTAAGTACCCTAATGTCCCTTGGACTAGAGTAGTTACTTGAGCTTGATCCAACGGGACTAACCTAGAAGCACCGAAGTCAGAGATTTTTGTGGTGTAGTTTTCGTCTAACAATATGTTAGCCGACTTCACATCTCTGTGAATGATGGGCATGGAAGCTGCAGAGTGAAGATAGGATAATGCACCAGCTGATTCCGCAGCTATTCTTAAACGATTCTCCCATGAAAGCCAAGTCAGGGATCCTTTGCCATGGATGTGACCAAGGAGAGTACCATTCGAGACATATTCATAAACCAACAAGGGAACCTCACTCTCTAAACAACACCCCAAGAGCTTGACCACGTTCCGATGATTGACCTGTGTAAGAATAACCACCTCGTTGATGAACTGCTCGATTTGGCTCTCATCCATTACTCTGGACTTCTTGATCGCTACTACACGTTTATCTCGCAGAATTCCTTTGTATACAACTCCATAACCGCCTCGTCCAAGAATCCTATCCTCGGAGTAGTTGTTGGTGGCCTTCTCCAACTCTTCAGCAGTGAACACTTTGCTTGACTCAACGCCACCTCCGTCGGAAATGATTTGTTTTTTCAACAGCAAACCGCCATTTTGCTGGAAGAACTTTTCCCTAAGCTTGACAAGTTTCCTTTTCTTGATGGTGAAATACAGCCAAGTAATTCCAACTAGGACAGACAAGAAGCCAAGCCCCATACCTGAAGATATGATCATTTATTAGCTAGGAAAATGATGTATTAAGAAGCACTTTGATCAATTCTGAGCCCTTAACACTATGCTTGTAAAAGATGATTACCCAACGAGAACTTGATTACTGGGAATTGTTTGGTCTCTGCAGTACATCCATGCCCGTTTCTCTGGCCGTCACCACCAAAACCATGCGGACAAGCGCAATTGTAACTTCCTGGAGTATTGGTACAAATCCCCTCACTATCACATGTATTGTTGTTTGGATCTTCACACTCGTTGATATCTGAAAGGTGCGAGCATGAAAAGGAAGAAGAGTTAGAGGCTTAGAACGTGCACACTAAGTTGGGCATCGATCAAATGCAAACTATGAGCTAGCAGTACTACTTCCGAACTATATCTGTATCGCCTATGGTGTGCTTATACCCGGTCAGTAGATCCTGCTACTAACTTAACTTACCATTTCTGACCTATGATATGTCATCAGTACATGTTTGGCTAGCTCCGACCATGGTTTGGCGTTGGAGCCGAATTTTTCCCTTTGGTTTGGTAAATTAGATTAGTAACTCTAGCATTGCTCCTAGTACATATATACATGCTTTTAAGTAAAGGGTTTGTTTCTTTGACTATAGATAAAGGAAAGATGATCATAAAACTAACCTTGGCAACCAGGATTGAGATAGGGATTACCCTGATATCCTTTCTTGCAACTGCAACGGTAGCCACTGTAACCGATATCAGAATCAACGCAGTTAGTATTTGATTGACATGCCAAAACATTAGTCCTCTGGGCCTCAGAACAGCTCAAATTCCCAACCACCCAATCTACCACCATATGAACATTGGCCTTAGTCCGGTTTAAGAAACCTGGATCAGAAAAATCCGATACACCCTGAAATATAAAGCTCTCTTGCTCACCAAGAAAGGCATAGCTACAAGGATCAAATGACCAAATGTTCGTGTGGTTTGACAAGCTTCTGAGCTGAATGTAGTAGTACTTTAGACCCTTTGGTATAGGTGTTTGGCAACAACCAATTCCTGAACACAAGCCACTTTGCAAGTCATCAGATTTCGAACATAAGGAGACACACCCGCTAGTGAAATTTCTCTGTTGGTTCCCAAATATCATTGCAAAGTCGTCACACCCTACGAGTGTGAACTTGTTTTGCTCGGAGAACGTATATGGAGATGTTGTCCCAAGATCAGTCCACGACGGGGTTTCGAGGGTCAAGTTCCCTAGTAGATTATAACATCTCGTGGCCACAGAGTTGCTAATTCGGATTTGGGTTTCTGAAATGTCGAAAACTTGAAGGTCGCCAACGAAGGGTCTTGGAGGGTTGAAGGAAGTGTTGCAGCTGATATCAAACCATGGGTCTATTGAACATCCTGAACCTATACCAATGCCAAAAGGGTATGGTACCGTCAGGTTTCCGCATTGGCGTTGGCAGCCTGGTTTGGTTATGTTGGCCGCTAATTTGGTGATGGTGGTACTGCCACCGGCAACGGGTACGGTGGCGGCGGCGGTTGTTGATGCCACCACACCTAGACAAAACCAGATGACAAGGAAGTATATGGTTCTCTGCATGTTTGTGGAGGGGCATAGAGATTTGAAACTGGATGCATCATTTTATAAAACTATGTGGACAAGCATATATAGATGTGCATGTCCATGACTCCATACATACATTATACATAGCATATGCACATAAAGAAGTAGGAAGGTATGCAACATAAGCATGTATGCGCATAAAGGAATCATTTTTGATTTTTCAAAGGTTATATCAATTTTTTTTACCCCTTCCTACTCTTTCATCCTTATAAAATATCATATCATATCATTAAAATTTACTACAAATCAACTTACTGACCCAAGTTTAAATTAAATATGACACTATTGGTCCAAATTATAAAAATCATTATTCAGTTTTTAATTTGAGGGTAAGAATCATGTTTTAACTCTACTTAGACTCTGCTTAATGATAAGATTAACCAAATAAATAAACAAATTTCAATACCTGCAACCCCACATTGCTTTTCAATACATGCTTGGGGTTTTTTTTTTTTTTTTTTTTTTTGTGCTCTGGCTTCTATAATTGGGCTTTATTAAAAAATGGCAACTAATTAAAATTATGCCTAATTCATAGGATGATGCAGTGACTAGTGAAGGTTAGGAACTGGTACCTGACTATTATCTTAATTTTTGGGTTTGGTAGATAGTTGACTTCTGAGGCCTCATATTAATTGACTTCATTGGGAGAAGATGCTATGAAGCTTTCTGGCAATCTTTCACCAACTACACATGTTTGTAGAGCGAAAATTCTGGCCAAATTAAATTGACCAACTAATTAAATCAGTGACAAGGTTCATGCAGGATAGTGTACATGGCAGCAATTGCAGAATTAATAGTTGACTTTGGCTTGTCTCTGTAGGAAGACTTTTGAGACAGGATCAAAATCTGTAGAAATGAGTGGGATAGTTACAGAATTCCCAGATTTTTGTGTGATTCATACTAGACTTTAAATATATTCCATCAGGAAATTGTATGGAACTTTCTAAAAGCTTTCAGTTTTAGTTTACATGTATATTTTGATTTATAATGTTGAGTTTTATATATCTTGTTCAAACTCTCTTTATTAAGTGTAGCGCAGGTGAGGCTTATTTATACCGTGGGATTTAGTTTTAATACGCCCTCTTGCGTGTAGCCCGAATCGAGGGTTACTACGTAAATTCATTGGTTTGTTTGGGCTGTGTTGAGTGAATAGCCCAGAATCTTTAATAAGTGTAGTGTAGGTGATCTTGTTTATACCCAAGATGAAATTTAATCTCAATAAAACTTTTTTTCTAAGAGATGCCGAGACACATAAATATATTCACGGACTCACGGAATTTGAACAAAGGTTGATCGAAAATCGACAATCGAGCCCATCAACCCATCAAAGACATGCCTCTCGTAAGTTAAAGTTCTCAAAATGTTCAGTAAATAAGTTTCCATGTCGATATTTGCTTTGCTTCTATCAAGGATAAGTAAGATGAATTGATAGAGAGTATCTAAAAATGCATAAAAAATCTTACATTTTTTACTAAACATTTGCAAATAGGCTGACACCATACGAGTCAATATCCAGGAGAACAGTTTGATGCTTGAAAATTTTAGATACCAATCAAACAGGGGAAACAAAAACAAGCGGAAATACACGACATTTCCAAATCCAAATTCATTATACAAAATACATGGCCTCGAAATGGAAAGAAAAAAGCCGTTAACTAGGCATAACATCGATCAGGGCTGTTGACAGGAAGAAGTATATTTTACGAGAGAGCTTCAACTTGTTGGTCATAAGGGAGAACGAAACAGTGATATCACCGGGGGCTATTGACAGGGAATATCATACCGCTGTCTAAACTATATTGTCCGGACAAATCAGTGCCACTAGAATACGGGTTTATTGAAACACTGTAGAGGTCTGATTCTTCACGCTGGTCATGCATTAAGCTCGTGGTCTCTTCATGGCCATGTTGATTATTCGCCCAAGGATGTTGGGTGAATTTCCTCAAGCCTTCTAGCTCCATTGCCACTTCCCTCATTGAAGGTCTATCTTCACCATTTATATTAAGGCATCTCTTTATGAGGCCCCCAACAGACTGTAGCTGCTCCAGAGTACCCTCTCTCACCACTCGAGGATCGAGTATCTGGAACAAATGGTTTTCCTTCATGGAAACAAGGAAATATGTGGCAAGATTTCTCTCCGCTTGAGTTCGCTCCATGCAAAGTGGTTTTCTCCCTGTTACAAGTTCTGCAAGTACTACTCCAAAGCTATACACATCACTCTTATCTGTTAGCTGACTTGTATGGAAGTATTCAGGATCCAGATACCCTATTGTTCCTTGAACCATTGTAGTCACTTGATCTTGATCTATGGGCACGAGCCTTGAAGCCCCAAAATCAGAAATTTTGGCAATGTGGTTCTCATCTAACAAAATGTTAGCTGATTTTACATCTCGATGAATGACTGGCTTTGAAGCTGCTGAGTGAAGATAGGCAAGTGCACCAGCAGATTCAGCAGCTATTCTTAAGCGGTTCTCCCACGATAACCAAATCCCCCCTCCATTATCATGGATATGGTGGAAAAGAGTGCCATTCAAGACACATTCATAAACAAGTAGAGGGACTTCACTCTCCAAACAACACCCTAAGAGTTTTACCACGTTCCGATGATTAATCTGAGTTAGAATTATCACCTCATTGATAAACTGCTCTATTTGGCTCTCATCCATAACTCTAGATTTCTTTATCGCAACTATTCGTTCATCGGGAAGAATTCCTTTGTACACTATGCCATAACCACCACGACCAAGAATTCTATCCTCTGCAAAATTGTTGGTTGCTTTCTTTAGCTCCTCCAATGTGAATACTTTTGTTGATTGTTGAACACTGCCGCCATCATCTGAAGCTATCTGTTGTTTTAGCAACATACCACCATTTTTAAGAAAATATTTCTCTCTTAGTTTGATAATTTTCCTTCTCTTACTACTAAAATACAACCAAGCTATTCCAATGAGCAAGGATAGGAACCCAAAACTCATTCCTGCCACAAAATATACGAAGAAACATTAGATTTGAACTTAGTTATTACTCCAAATGATCCTTTTTGCTTCTTGATTTAGTTAGGCAAATCCTATTAGAGTGCAAACATCTATATCCTATATTTGCTTTTACTGTAATCGGGGAAATGATGGGTTCATCTGGATCATAGAGAGTTCTGTTGCGAATGAACACTGGTTATGAAAAATTTTTTTTTTTGGGGTGCTAATCATATCTAACATTAGCCAAAACAAGAGGATGGCATTCGGATAAACTTATGATTCAGGTTTACGTTCTATTTACACATTAATTCAGAAAAGAAAAGATAAAAGAGTACCTAGAGAGAACTTGACTACCGGAAGTCCTGAATTTTGAGATGAATTACAACCTCGCCCATCCTTTCTGCCATCTCCAGTGTACCCGTGCGGGCAAGAACAGTTATAACTCCCAGGAATATTGGTGCAAATCCCAACACAGGGATTGTTGCCCGGATCTGCACACTCATCGATGTCTGGAGGGAGAAAAAATGAAAAATGTTTGCCAGGAACCATTAGACGGATCAACCGTACAGTCACAAGTTAGAGGTTAGAACGGTTACATAAGGATCACAAGACTAAACTATGTCAAAAAACATCTGGAGTAACAGATGTATATAGATTAAAGACCAACGTACCGTGGCATCCAGGACTGAGATACGGATTGCCTCGATACCCTTGATTGCAGTTGCAGCGATACCCTCCTCGACCACTCTCAGAATCGACACAAAAACTATTCTCCTGGCAAAAATAATTGCTAGTATTCCTATATTGACTGCAATTCTCTGTCCCTATACTCCAGTCAAGCACAATAGGTACAGTATCAAGTGTTCTGCTCACAAAACTTGGATCAGTAAGATCAGAGTCACCCTGAAATGTAAATCTTTCTTGTTCTCCAAGAAATGCATATCCACATTTGTCAAACGACCAGATCATCGTATGCCTGTTTATACTGCCCAATGTAATGAGAAAAGTTTGCATACCATTTGGGATAGCTGTTTGACAACAACCAATTCCGGTGCAAAATCCATCAAGGATATCGCTACCATTAGAACAAATGGACAGACAGCCACTAGAGAAATTTTTCCCATCTATTAATGCTACCGGCGATATAAAAGCTTGGTCATCGCAGCCAACGACTTTAAATGTATTCAACACCGACAATGTGAAATAGGATTCATCGAGAAGGAACCCTGCCACCGCTGAGGTGGTCACGCCACCTGTTTGATTGTAGCACGTCGAAGCAACCATGTTCCTGATTCGAAGGTGAGTATCGGATATATCAACCACCTCAACCGGGTTAATGTTTCCATCATAAGCACGCAGATTTGGAGCCAAGAAGGCTTTTGGAGGATTGAAAGAAGTATTGCATGTGATGTCAAATAACGGGTCGATGGAGCACCCCATTCCCCGCCCGATCCCAAATGGATATGGAACCGATATGTTTCCGCATTGACTTTGGCACCCGGGCTTGGCAATGGCGGTGGCGATGGTGGTGTTGGTTGTGGTGGTGGTGGAGTTTGTTGACAGTGCCAATATTGAGAATGGAAGCAGGAAAAAGTGGAATGGTAAGCCAAGTAGAAGCATTTTTGCTTTCATGTTGCCGAAAGAGCAAATTAATGGACAATAAGTAGCTAGCTAATTATAAAGGGCAGTTTCACATAAAGACTATGGGCACTTTTGCTTGGGTGAATTTTTCGTTTTGGTTTTTTGTTTTTGAATTTTTCTTTCTCATTAATATTATAATTTTTTATTTATTTTTCTCTTATTTTTATTTTAATCACTAAAAATATTCAAAATCAAAATAAAAATTTAATACTCATCTAAACAAATCTTTATATACAGATTAAGCCTAGTAGTTACTACAATAAATTTATAACAATATTAGGGAGCTCTTACAACAATTTTATTACATAGTTAAATTATAACAGCTATACTTAATAAGAAATTATTATGTAAGCATTATGTATATGAATGCTTATTACATATATACATATAAAGATACGTAGCTGATCAAATGAGAACCTACAAATTTTGCAAATTACGTTAATATTTATAATATCAACCGTGATTCGTCAAAATAAATTTATTCGTCAAAATTAACTTGATGTATTAATGAAATTCATATAATTTGCAAAATATTTGGGCTCTTAAGAGAATAAGTACATACACATGAATATCATGCACATATGCATGCATGCATATTATGTATGTGTGGGTATGTTATATGTATGTTTGACATAAGTAATGCTACATGAGATTGGGAGGTAACTTGCCAGGGAGAAGCTAGGAGAAGACCTTGACTTAATATTAGTTATGCACATCATTAGTTGGAGCTAATTTATTTATTCGTGGTCAGAGAACTTGAATGATGGAGACCGACGACTTCTTGGAGCAACTAGAGCTTTTGTTTTTGCTTTAACAACAAAAAACGTCGCTAATTTCAAAATGGAGGCAGTACTTTTTTTGCAGGGACGGGGAGCTATGACGATACAGTACAGTGGGGACGATCAACTCCATTCGTCCCTACCTAACTCCGCTAATGCTTTTTCCTTCCTCCAGATATAATACCGGTAGACAGAATTTTTTCTTTTGGGGATCGGACACGACAAAAATATTAAATTAATTTTTTGACAAAAAAATAATTTTTATGTCAAATGATGCATTATTTCCTATATTATAATTTTAAAATTACATCCTAACCTTTAACAGTGACCCTAAAATATTAAATTTGAAACACATAATAAAATATGTCATTTTCTAAAACAATGTAATAAAACTATGAAGTAACATTTGACATGAAAAAAAAAACTGAATTCAGTAATCAAATTTCAGTAAAAATAAATGAATCCATATTTTTTCAGAAAGAGATACTCCTACTTCTAGTCCCTTACCATTTTTTGTTGTAGAGTCAACTAGTTGACTTTAAATCAGCTATGCACAACTAAGCCAAACAAACAAACAAACATATTTCCTACCAATAAAATTCTTTGTACTACTCTTATATATATAATGAGGCGTCAGCTGTGGCACATTCCACAATTTATCTTATTATTATTTTTGAGGGCATGAAAGGTGGAACTTCTAATATTGGAGTTTAATATATATATATATATATATATATATATTTTGTCTACTTCTCTAAGATGACTTTTGGGCATCTGATTAGCCTTATTTGCGGCTTAGGAATAGGTCCAACTTAGCTGCATGAATTTCATACAGGTCCCTTAAAATAAAATAAAAATACCCGACGACCAATAAATTTGTGTTCAAGTTTTGTTTTTATTAACCAATTGTTACTGATTGACCAATCAAATTTCATGCTGTAAAAAAATTGCGATGGTTTTATTTATTCTGCATGAAGATAAATCGCAAATTTACAAAAGTTTGAACTTGAACTGAATATTGAAACTAGAGGGCTGAACAGATACGAGAAAGGTATGGGCCTGGCCTTATGTCTAACAAATGAAACATTGAGGATGTACTGGTACAAGAAATCGATGGTTTGATGGGCCGTTCACTGGCAATTAGCCCAATATCCCCTAAATGGACCCGATCGACCGTTTGGTACCCAATAACCCAATCCCATGAAAAATTGACATTATAGTAAATTTTAGAATTAAATGACACGTGTTAAAAGGTTTGGTAGGTTCTGATAGCTGTAGGGCTGACTAAGCAACTACGTGGTCAAGCGATTGAGGTCCTTTCGATCCCCGTTCGCCACGTCCGACATATATGATCAGCTTACTCATATTCACCTGTTTGTATATATACTGTTTATAGTTGTAGCTAGCAGTTAGGGTTGTTTTTGATAGTTATAACCAACAGCTGAGAAAGTAACTTGGAGAGAGAGAGAGAGAGAATGGCATCAGAACAGCAAGAGAGAAGTGAACTCGACGCCAGGGCTAGGCAGGGAGAGACTGTGGTTCCCGGTGGTACTGGCGGTAAGACCCTTGAAGCTCAGGAACACCTTGCTGAAGGTAGTGCTATTAATCTCTCTCTCTCTCTCTCTCTCTCTCTCTCTCTCTCTCTCTCTCTCAAATATATATATGTCAGTGTATTTTTGAGGGTGTAATGGTTTTATTATATGTAGGGAGGAGCCGGGGAGGGCAAACGAGGAGAGAGCAGCTGGGTACAGAAGGGTACCATGAGATGGGAACCAAAGGTGGTCAGACCAGGAAAGAGCAAATGGGGACTGAAGGGTACCAGGAAATGGGCCGCAAAGGTGGGCTCAGCACCATGCAGAAGTCCGGTGGAGAGCGGGCTGAAGAGGAAGGCATCGAGATCGATGACTCCAAGTACAAGACCAAGAGCGGCTAAACAATAAGGACCCATCTGCATCGCACTCTCAGGAGAGAGTCTATTACGTTGGGTTATGGCAGTCTGTAATCTGTACTAATGCCTTTAAAAGTGGAGTTTGGTTTGAGGCCTGTTGGGCTTTATGCCCTGGCCCATATTTCTTTCTTAGCTTTCTGTAGTCCTTGGTCATGGCGGTCTTGTATAAATTCGATCCGTTTCTGTTTCGCTATTGTGTTTATCCTTTGTATTAATGTTTCCTGTGTTGCTTTCTGGTGTTCGGATTTGCTGTGTTAAGTAGTATTTTATCTTCTGTTTTTATAGTTTCTTAAAAAATTATATGTATTTTATTCTAAATTATTCAAAAATTTTAGAACTGTTTTTTAAAGTAAAGTTTTTAAAAAATGAGATTAAAAATAGGACACAATTTAGGACCTCGTGTTTTCCTCGTTCCATGGTTTTTTTTTTTTTTTTTTTCTAATAAATGTAAATGTCGTTCCTAATTTTTTTCATTATCGTCCCGTTTATATTAAAAATACCGTCCTCAAAAAATCGCTCATTCTTTATTTTCAACATTAGGGTTTCCGAGTATTTGGAAGAATTTGTTGCTTGAATTGAAGTGAACCTTCTGTGCGTTCACATTCAATAGATCCTCAGCCTGAACCAGTTAAAGTTACATATATGACAGTAAAGCAGAGAAGCAAGCTGATCAGCATCATCACCCATGAACCCCCCTTGAAACGCGCAGGTGCCGTATGCTCCTAAATTCTGACATCTGATAATGTGGACTTTGTATCATTAATTAATGCAATGCTGTTGTTTTAAGTATATGATTCTTGTATACAGAACTAATTAAGGTTGTCTCTGTCGATCGAGTTGGTGAAAGAGAACATAAAACTTCTTTAAGCCATGTCATGTGCATCATCAACTCGCGACAACGTCGTCAGTCACTCACTATTCTTTACGCAAGGTTGTGGAGTACTGTAGATGTGTAATCGGCGGCCCAAGTTCTCGAATATTTATGCGAAATTCATTTCACAGTGATGAAGAGACATACAATATGACTCGTGTGTTTTTGAATGTTAAAGAGTTGTGTATATTTTTCTCATCAATTTCGATCGAACACGTCTCGATTTGAAATTTTGATCCACTCAAATCTGTTGGTTGTGTGAAGTACATATTGTTTGCTTGTATATGGATTTCTTCTCAAGCTATGTATTGAAGATTTTAGTTATTTGCCCTAACCATGGGGATGTTTAAAGAGAGTTGTTCTCAAATTTTCAATTGGATTGAGCCTATATGTATTTTGTTTATAGATTGCGAGCAGGATTACCCACTCTTCAATGTAATATGGGTATTTTTGGTATAAAAGAGACGGTATTGAAAAATTTATGGTCGGCATTTAGCATCACTCATATATATAAATGCAACGACGTAATCATCAGGGGTGCGAGCCCATCAGTGAGGACCTGTTATACCACTGAATTATGTTGAGGTAAGGAGTATCGAAATCTATACTATAGTATATTAAAGTAAATCAAAAGGGCTTTAAAAATGCCCATTAATCCACTTTTAACACTTGGTTTCTTGAGAGTCTTTGAACATTTAAATGCTTTGTAGTTACAATTAAAAGAGTTAATTAGATTAAAGGTTTAGATGGTCTCTAAACTAATACCTTTCACTATATATATAAACTAAGGACATGTTTGATATGGTTCACTAATGAAGTATAGTATTATTAGTGATTTTTTATAGATGTTTGGTAGCCATTTAGCTAAATTATTATTAAT
>JAOTQG010004089.1:0-16301 GCA_025631175.1 Iris virginica
GGGGGATAGATATTTTGAAATGGGAAATTAAATGCTCTAGTATTTAGTAAGAAAGAATTGGGATGTGACGTTTATGTTGATCTAATTGTTTCTAAAAGTCTTAAATTGATTTTTCAAACTTATCAAGCTTCTTCACCCTCTGCATAGACCTAAGAAGAAGAGTCAGGAAAATGCCTGCATTCAAACAATTGGTTGCTGGTTCAGCAACTCGAAAGTAAAACGAAGAGAAATAAAAATGCGGGTATATATGGTAAAGCAGCATCACAGAACTCAAAGTCTAATGTTAAGAACGACATTACCTGCACCAACGAATGATCCATTTGCTATTACTTGACTTCCTTGGCTGGTGAACGTGACCCCGAGGTTTAGAAGGGTACCCCCTAGAACTGTATACATAGTTGCCATTTGTAATATTGTTGCCTTCCTTGCTGCTCTCTCCGACTGATGGACACAATTTTTTGCATTTTTGGCCAGAATGAGTAATTAGAGAGAGTTTCCAAGACTAGCCTCCGGTTAGGAGTTAAGGCAAAATATGAATAAAGAGGAGAGGTTATGTTTAAGCTACCTCGAGGACTCGGACTCTAAGTTTCAAATCTCCTGTTTCAAGTTGTTTCACAAACTCCTCAATCCGCTGAACTCTGTAGGGCATGGACACAGCGGTTGTCCTGGCCTGAAAATAGTTCTAATGTTAGATCCAACACGCGCTCTGAAGTATTTATAGCATCTCAGCATTCCTTGAATGGAAATTGAATCATTGTTTGGAGAGAATCTTAAACTAAGCATGGGGAAATATCAATAAAGAATGGTACATCATCAGCCTGTCTCCTTATTTCCTGGACAAGCTGTGTTCCACTGCGCTGCTGCTGTTTGATATCTAACAGCTCCTGTAGGTAATTTGGAAATATTAGCGATGTACTAATTGGAAGTAATCGAAGCTGTGACTCTGAATTTATAGTATTAAAAGACTTTCAATCCAAGTTATTAAACCTGTGCATAAGGGGCAGCAATTTTCACAAAGGAAAAGTCTGGATCAAGTGTGTAGCCAATACCTGTAAGAACATGGTTGGGGGTAAATAGTAACATTAGCTTATAGTGCTCGGAAGTATTTGCTATGACGAGGACGAAAAACAAACAGAAACAACATCGTCATTTCTAAGAAGTTGATGGCTATCTTACTCGAAAAGATTTGAAAGATAAGTAGTTCATAATGTTAGTGGGGAACCATAACAATCCTCATTTATTAAAAAAAAGGAAAAAAAAAAAAGTGGTGGTGCAAGTGGCATACAAGCATGTAAGGCCATGATAGCTGTACTTTTGCGATAGATGGTAGTGTTTGGTCCTAACAATTGGTATCTGAGCAGATTCGAGGTTTGATTCACAAACCGGCAACTTGCTTTGGAATGATGGTTGGGTGGTGCAAGTGGCACACATGCACGTAAGTCTAGCAAGCTTGGGGCACTACTTGTGTGTGGGCAGCGGCGGAGCCAGGAATAGTCGGATGTGGGGGCGAAATTATAAGGGGCTGCCCCCGAAATTATTTTTGTCCGAAAAAGCAGACTAATGAGTCGGATCTACAAAAATTAGAAGCAAAGGCAAATGTCATAATAATTTATACACAAAATGACGGTGTTTTGTTTTGAAGTATTGAGAGTAAAAAAAAAAACAAATCTAGGTTTCAACGAGGGCGGCGGAACTCGACGGAAAAGACAATTGGGGTTGAAATCCTCCATTTTTTCCGACAAACACTACTACTATTCAGAAAATTTTCGTCGCGGTGGGGTCCGCCGACCCCGCCTAGATCCGCCCGTGTGTGGGCATATGAAATGATCAAGCAACTTCCTTGTTGCTTTAGGATAGTCCATTTTAGATTTTGCACACACACACACACAGGGAGAGAGAGAGAGGGAGATAGAGAGAACGGGAGAGAGAGAGAGAGAGAGAACCTTCGAGCGTGGAAAATGCCCTAATCACAAATGTAAAAGTGGATGGAAACCGGAATGGTTGATCGGTTGCTATGGCAAATAAATCCTGCAGATAAGTTATAGTGCTTTAGATATTAAAGACATATTGAAAGGCCCAAGAGAGAGTGGAGTAGGCGTAAGGTGATTTTTTTTTTGGGAAAGCTAGCATATTGGTTATTGACATATTGTTGAAGCATTAACTCACATTGGGTACAAACAAGTCTTGCAACTAACAATAAGGATCCTGGCTACTCTCATTGTCAATTGGGTTTTAGATGGAACCCCAGACCTAAATAGTTACAAGTAATACATAACAAAAAGAGAAGCAGATTTTAATTGATCAAGTTCAATCACACACAATCATGCCCAATAGGCAAGACCGTAAAAGATCCCACGTGAGCACTTCAACGACTCTTTTAGATAAATTTCAAAGGGTATGATGTGAGATGCCTTCCACTTGTAAAGTTTTTCAATATGGACAATGTTATATCTTCAAGATTTCTCAAACAGAAACAATCCACAGTAATAGCTTGATACACTCCTTAACTAACCGGTTCACAACTCCAATCACAAGTTCTTTTCAATCTAAAGCAACTCATAAGTAGTTGACGAATTTACCGTTGATAGCGATGAATGAATACGGAGTATTATGCTAGAATTGGATAAGGATTAGGAAAGATGATTTCCAGACTATGGGTACTGTTACATGTGGAAAGACAAAGCACCTCTGTTTATATACACTGTATAGGCGACTGTGAACACATTGTTCTTTTGAGATTTTGAATTTAAATACCGGCATCACAAAAAGAGCTCACCGAAGAAAGAACAAATGTCAAAACAATGTTGTACCCTCTCCCTTCCACTTAAGGATCCTACCTTCTATTTCGAGACATTCCTCCGAAGAGTCTTGCTTGAAAACTAAGTTGGTAACTTACGAGTTTTAACGGTTATCTGTAATGCATAAACCTTATTAGGTCATGCCCACCCCTAGTTAAGAATCTACTATAAGACTCTAAACTATAAATACCATCAATGCAGAGAGAGGGTTCATTAAATAGATCTTCATAGATATGTGCTGACTCCTGAGCACGTGCGGCTCTCATTAGCTTTTCCTAACTTAAGATTAGGACAGAGATTTCTGGTCCTTAAAATTAAAGGTATCTATGAAATAGGGCTTTAATCCTTAAATGTTTGACTTTGAAAGTGGAAATTTGAGGGAAAAGGATGGAGTATTTCAATAACAAAATAAAAACTCCTAAATAGTGCTCCATCCGTACCAAAAAAGAAGTCCCGCCTGGCAAGTCAAACTTCTTCATATTGTACTGTACTTCTCCATTTCTCCTACTAGAATTATAACTTTCTCAAGAAACCAGATTCTTTTTTTGGGACAAGCGGACAAGTGGGATATTTTTTTGGAGTGGAGGGAGTATTCCAGAAACAGTAGCGAGCTTAAACTACTTTTGAAGCTGAGTCATAAAAAAATTGCATACCTCGCCTATTGCAGCCAGAGTCTGCTGTTGATCAGGAGTCTGGCTCAATAAATTATCCAAGAAAAATTGCACAGATCTCCTCACCTAGGAGTTAACAGTAGACAGTTGAATCAATTGACATCAGACGTCTCCAAAAGTCATACTTAATTAGAATATCAAGTTTTCCGTTGTTATTGATCCATAACAAGATACTGATCATACAACCAGAAAAGGAAAAAGATGTTGATATTGATTGCATACTGATGACATGTCTCCCGTGGGCTGAAGTGCTTCAAGATCTATTAGACTGTTCATAACCTGCATCGAAATAGATTCTTGATTTAAGGTAATACAAGAAAAAAATGAGTATTTAAGAGGAGAAGTGTACAATCAATGCACATACTTGAAAAACCTTATTGCTTAAGCTATCTAAGCAGGAGCATGCAACTGAGCTTAAACTGAGATAAGTAGGTAACCCCTTTCTGCTTTTCTAAGTTTACCCTCTTGTAATTAAAGTAGGAAAAGATGTCTCACAGGAATCCTAATGTATACTAGCATCGAGCAAGGACAGTCTAGGTTGTGTAATTCAACAGATTCTTCAATCATGTCACTTCAAATGAGTACTTAACTGATAGTATATAGGGAAACACAACTCACACTGGATGCGTATGACGACAAGTATTAATTTCACTTCACGTAGTGTTTGTCTCAGTTTCCTAACCTGGCAAGGAGCTAGAAGTTTTTTGCACATTTGTTACTTGTGTACAGTGATATACAGGAACTTCAATATAAATTAATAACCAATATTCCTGATTCATTTTTTCCATAAGCCGGAAAGGTAAGTTAGATAAGACCGGACTTAGTTTCATTACTTTACAGCCTATGCCACAGAAAAATTCAACACTATGCTACGGTTATAGAAGAGCACCTTTTTTGCATCTTTTTCATAAACTGCGTAAAAAAGATCTAGCAATCTCTCCCGCGTAAAGGACTTGATCTCCCCCATCATACCAAAATCATAATATATAAGTGATTCGTCCACATCAATAGCAAGATTTCCAGGATGAGGATCAGCATGAAAGAAACCAGTTTTCAGTATCTGTTAATTGTAAATACAGTCAGTGACACAATTCAGCCAATGAAAAAAAGTTAACATTCTCAATTTAACTGCAAGATCTCTTTGTGGTCAGTTGATCAATATGAGGGTGGGGTACTTTACCTGAATTAAGTATGCTTCAATGGCACGTGACGAGATTTGTGATCGACTAAAACCCTGCTCATTTATCGAATCCAGCTTATTAATCTTAATACCTGTCATATAGCAACTTTTTATAAGCAACTTAAATTTCCACATGATTGGTAATTTCATATCACAAGATGAATTTTGGCTCCTAATAATCAGTAGTTTAGATCGGAACCTGGAACATACTCCAACGTCAGCACCTTCATTGCAGTATAATCCCAAAACACCAGCTACAAAGAAAAATATCAACTAAAGTGTGAGATCAGCTAATTCTATCGTGGCTCTAGTAAGTAAATTCTAATCTTCTATAGAGATCACTGTCGGCTGGGGGTTCCTAATCAAATAAAGGTACTGTCAAAATACTTTGCCATTTAATTGAAGGGGACATAATGTAGAACAAAAGATTCAGGGAATCAGAGTATGTTGCTTAATTAGTTTTTTTAAGTTCGCTTTAGGCTCAATAACTTATAAGACCAAAATGTTTTCATTCACTTCTACGACTTTGATTTGGAACCAAGAACCGTAGAACAACAAATTATCAAAATTCTTTCATTTTTAAAGGACAAAAGTGCTTCTTTACTCAATTTTATCCAAATAGGTCTCAACAACTGAATCGGCAGATATTTGTTTCTAAAGTTGCAATATGAGCGAAGAAATTGACAATGTCTAAATATCGTTTTCTCAGCGAGGATATTCAGAAATCAAAGAGAAGCTACGAGCTATTTGAGGGCTGAATATAGCAAGAGTAACGATTTAATAAGATACTGCAGCCTTTTAGAAAGAAACATACAGGCACTCGAACCCACTTCACATTTCGAAAATCTCGGCGGAATCTATCAGCATTTTTCCCTTCATTAATATAGTCAATCTCCTCGTACAAAATCCTGAAATTATATATCATGCAAATGCTTAAAACAGCTTGTGTTTTATGAAAACAGTAATTGAAGAATGTGCTTGCTCTCGCAGTTTCATCGAATTTAACAAACCACAAAATAACGCAATGTTGCTGGATACCTACTTAGCACATTCTTCATATATTCCAATCCAGTCCCTTGTTGGCCCCCCAAGAGTTTCACTCCTCTGAAAATACTCAGCAATCAGCTTTAAATTTCCTGGATGAAAGGACCATGACCATTGTCATAAATATTGAACAAAATAATCTAAGATGATAGAAAGCGTTCTAAAATCTTTACTCACGTAAATCAATGTCGAAGAGTTTCTTCAAACCAGGTCTTTGGACTTTCACAACAACCTTCTCTCCGTTATGTAAGATAGCTCGATGTACCTAAACCAAAACATTCTTGAGATCCAAATAAGAAGGCAACAAATTGCCAAAAATGAAAATTGGACATAAGAAAAAGATGAATCTACTACAATTATTTCATACCGAGTCATTCATACACTGCATATTGCATGAGTGCAGTTTATTTGAATAAAAGCACCTCTACTCTCTCAGGAGTGAATGTTTTATTTTTTTCTATTTGGCAAGATGGAGTAAAACACATAAAAAATATACCTTTCCAGGATTATGCATTTATTTCAAACTTAAGTAGTTCTACTGCTTAGTTTGGTAATCATATCAAAATGCAAGATAACGGC
Organism: Iris virginica; assembly: GCA_025631175.1. Lineage (NCBI taxonomy): Eukaryota > Viridiplantae > Streptophyta > Magnoliopsida > Asparagales > Iridaceae > Iris > Iris virginica. Next base: position 6,273 of record JAOTQG010004089.1, read on the forward strand.
ATGAAAGAAACTCGGAACTCAATTTACCCCTCCCTCTAGTTCTAACGTTGAATTCTCAATCACTATTAAATATTAAAAAATCTGAAAGCTACGTCTTAAAGGTATACTTTATATACATTGAGCTAACACCTGACCAAGACTAGCAGCTGCGATCGGTCTGTCTTCAAATTCCCTGAAAATTTGATCAACTGGAGCTCCTAACTCTTGCTCAATGAAGGCTCTTGCTTTTTGTGGTGAGAAAGCGGGCACCCTATCCTGGAACACAAGCAAAGTAATTTTCGCAACACGAATTTAGAATCGGTAATTAACTTCGGATCATTGTTGAATAGGTATTTCATATATAACACTCAGATAACGAATAGAAGCCTCAAGGAAGAGTAAACACTATATATATAATACATATATAACATGAATTTCTACACGGAGCAGTGAATTTGTAAAATCAGTTGCACATTTGGAGTTCTACCACAGAAATGTTTACTCAGATACACTTTTCTGTCTATCTTCTTCTGTCTGTAAGACATTTTCTCAAAAGAAATTTGTTAAGAAGCCGAGCTGTACCTGCAACTTTGCGAGCTCATCCACAAATTCACGTGGAAATAGATCCGACCTTGTTGAGGATAACTGTCCAAGTTTGATAAAGGTTGGACCGAGTTGCAGAACACGTTCCCGTAACCATGAGGCAGTTTTTCGTCTTCGGCTTATCTGAAAAAAAAAAGAGAGCCCTAATTTAAATATGAAATAAAGATGCATGAACACAAGCGAAAAAACTCTCACATGACTGTCAAAGAACTCTTTAGCAGCAAACAGTGCCGCAAAAGTGTTTTAATGCTTGTATAGGAAAAGTCAGAAATAGTCACAATGATCTGCAGACTCTTACCTGCTTGTCCTCTGTGAAGCCTCCAACATATGCCCATTTTGCATTGTCCAATAGAACACGCACTCGCAACGAAAGAACAAAAGACCACACGTCGATACTTCTTTGAACTGAATTATAATTTTCATTAGCCCAGCTGAAGCTTTCATCCGAGGGCAAAACCTTCAGTTCTTCAGTTTGTGGAAACACTTTGGCTCCTCGAGCAGTCTCTCTCTTACGTACAAGTTCTCCGTTAATTACCCGATTGGAATCATTCGCTATTGCACCATTTCCTGGGGATGGCTGCTTCATTTTCATTAGCTCACTTGTAGATGTCATTTTAATGACTCGGCCATTGCTAGCCAAGGCAGGTTGGCCATTGGTACCCGATTTGGTGGGTTGCCCGTTGGTACCAAATTTGGCAGGTTGCCCATTGGTACCCAATTTCATATGTCGGCTGTTGGCATCTAATTTTGTAGGCCGGTCATTGGTACCCAGTTTCATGGGTGATTCTGTCTGTTGCATTTTGACTTGAAGCCTGAAAAACCTCTGGGTTGAAGGCAGATTACGTTCATCCCTCTCAAACTTATGGAAACTCTGAGTTGATATTGAGCTTGAGGAACTAAGGTTGTCCCCTATTCTTCCTTGAGACATCAATCTTACATCGCGGCAATAGCAGCTGTGGAACGCCAGTATTGCCGCCATTCAAAATGCAATGCACCTGAATTACTGTCACCTTACTGTCACCAAATGTAAAATGACATCAATTGAAACAATGTTATACTGATGGCATGGAACATTAAACACTTGGGGTCGGGGGGGGGGGGGTGCGTGGAGGGAAGGGGAATGATAAAGATCCTAAGCCCAACCGTTGTGTACAAAATAAGCAATGTCACCAGAAATTTGATTCTCTTCCAATCCATAATAGCAACAAGGTGAAGATGTTAAAAGAATGATAGTAAAAAGGCCCAACGAAGACTGCCATATCCCTCTTCAATTTATCTCTGGGAACAAGATTATGCAGATGCTTATGAAATCAAGAACCCAACATGGGGTGACCATAACTATGAAACCAAGAACCTAACTTTGGTTCCATACTTCAAGCAGCAAACTTTCATTGATATGAGTCTGGACTCCAAGAAAATTTTGGTCACAAGGATCAAATATTTCCAGTACCCCTAACTTATCTACCCAAATGGTGCTCAGCCAGCTCATCTTCTCCGTGACTTGAATAAAACTATTTTGGGAGGTTTCATTCAAAGGGTCCACTTTCAAAAATAAAACTATAAACTTATGATAATCTTTTTCTTTCTTGTTCAAGTTATGAGAGTTTACTAGTGTATTGTAGGAAAATGATAACTTTAGTACAGATTATAATAAAACAGAAGTAGTAAAACTAAAAGTTTTCACTTTGGATTGAACTGTGGACTATTTTTGTCCGGAATGGAGGGAGTATCTAGTGAAGATAAAAATGGACCGATGACACACCGTACGCGCTCTGGATTGAAGCAGGAACTTAATTGGAACATCAAATAAGTTTAAGCATATACAAACTGCATACATAAGAAATCAATACTCCAGAATCAATAATAAGGAGGGAGAAATTTCATACAGAGCAGCGGCGGAGGAGGAGGAGATTCAGGGACAAGAATCGATCACGAAGAGAATTCTGAGTTAATTTAGATGCTAATGAATTAGGGTTTTGTGATATGTCGGTAAGGATGGAAGAAGCCAGTCCGGAAGGTATTACTACAACCGGAGAAAACGGGGGAAAAAGAAAGAGGTTGAAAATGGAAAGCAGAGTAGTAGAGTGACGTGTACTCAAGGTGGTACGCTGGTTTTTGGTTTCTAATTTCCCTTCCCTTCCCTCCCCTCTCTCCTCCATTCAGTTACTTGGTGGACTTTGTTCCGTTTCGTCACCCGCCAAACCAAACCCACCTTAATTTTTCTTTTTAAAATTCATTTTTTTTTGCTTTTTCTTTTTCCTGGTAAATATTATACCCATCTTTAAATTTTTATTCGAATTTTTCATCTCAAATGCTTCATCTCCGGTCATATATTCATATTAATTTTTTAAAATAATACATGTTCAAAATTTAAAAGATTATAAAAGGATGATGTTATTTACGCACTTCAATTTTAATAAGTTGACACTCATTTTATATTTTTTAAATAAAAGTACTATAAAATCCTCACTAATAAAAGTTATATCATTACACTATTTTTAATTTAAAACTTTGTCAAATACACACTTCTTTTCTTATTTTTGGTCCAAAATTTTTGCGATCTGAACTTCAAAGCCATCCAACGAATGGTGACGGCTTCAATCTCTTCCTGAAATTAGGCATATCAAATTCCCTTGCCAACTGCACTGGAAAGACAAGCTTTCAATAAATAAATCATCAGTTAGTCTTGACCTCTGAGTCAAGTAGATTGCTTGATCTGGAGCTTACTCATCGACATCGACTCAAAGCAAGTGGTTGCAAGTCTGCTACATTAGACAAGTTTTCGATGGATGGGATGAGAAAAATTTGCAGAAAGAAAAAGAAACAAAGATGAAATATCAGTTCCACGATAAGACATTTTTTCCTGATTACTCGTCCTCCTAATTACCGCAAGCTTAGCGCAAATATCAATTCGAAGAGATCATCCACGTGATCTTGACAAACAGATATAATTTAAGAATTCGAAAAATCTTGATGCTTCAATGGAGTCGAACCCGAACATGACTTTTGGCTTGTTCCATTTTCAATCTCAATATGTTCGACTAGCTGCGGTTGCAATTTTAATATTTTTAAAAATAAAAGGAGTATGAACATATGCTATAAGGGTATTATAATATTTCTATTTAAAATATTTTTAAAAAGTAAAAAAAAATATAAACTTATCAAAATTAAAATGTACCAATAACAGCACCCTTTAAAAAAAAATGAGATAACATTTAAGAGATTCAAACCCAAACTTTTTATTTTTTGGGAATTAGTAGTAAGTCGTTATCTAAGATAAAGAATTGAACCAATTTCATATCTCAAGTTAGATTATTTTTGTTTGATTTAATTGTTATTCTATATTCATTGATACTTTATCAAAAAATTCATTTTTCGATTTAGTATAAATAATATTATTATTTTGAGAGGACAAAATAGGAATATGACTACATGAATGTATTAAAGTAAATAAAATATTTAAAAATATATAATATATATAATTATATGTATTATACTTAGCACTTGTATATTTTAAAAATAACAGCTCCTTACTAAAATTATTTTACTTTACACCCAATCAGGTTCATAATCATATGGTTTGAATACATGACGCACACAATTCTAATTTGTTTGTAATTTCTCCTCTTAAATTTTTTAATAAAGAGGAGAAATTAATTATAAGCAAAGGCCAACACAGATGGGCATTATGTTCGAGGGTAGCCACGCCAACTGCTCGACGAAATGTCTGAACTAAACAACCTGAACTGAGCGCGCGCACAAGACAATGATGATTGAACTCATCCTGCAGCAGCAGCAGAAGAAACTACTGAAAGGGCACAATAGCAGCAGCGCAGGAAATGGAAATGGAAAAATTCCCACAAAGCCAATTGTGAGAGCGACCAATCTCTCAAAGGAAATCAATCTGCAATTGAAATTGTGGTAAAAACAAACAAGGTTCCTGAGCTTAACAGTTCCTCTATAATTGTGTAGAACTGCTACTGATTTTTAGTTTTAGTCCTCATATTATCACAAAGATGACTTCTTTATGTTACCATGAGTTGTTTGTGTATGGATTTGCATCTATTTCGCAAAATTTTCTGAACTTGATCAAACCTTTTCCATTACCATCTTAGCATGATGTGCCAATACTAGCAGAAATATCAATATTGTACTACTGTTTATACAATCTTTAGTCAATAGCTATGGCAACAACATGGGCTTTACAATCAAACTTAAGTACAACTACATGTGACAGTAAATGTGCATTTTCATTATCGTCTAGAAAAGTGCTTCAACTACATATGTTTGTTCTCTTAAGAACACACCATTGATTGTTGTTATGTGTTGTACCTTTGCATGATCCTCATTTCTGGCTCTCCGCAGGCTCTGTACAAATTCTTCTGGCATTTCTTTAAACTGTAGCTTCTGAAGGCTGGTAAGGTGTTCGATACCTTGCGGCAAGGTCTTTAGTTCCTGACAACGAACTAGATACAACTCTCTGATGCTTGGCAAGGCACCTTCCTCCAGTCTCAAACAGTCTAGCTGTACAAGCTCTAGAAAATTCAGTTTGCTGAGTTTGGCATACCCTCCTGCCCTAAAGTGCATAAGCTTGCCATTATATGCTTTATTCAGTTCAAGGTAGACAAGTGTTGGCAGTGCGCCAATAGAAGAAATAAAATCTTCTTCTAGATTGCAGGACCACAAGTACAGATGAGTTAGGTTTACTAGGGATCCAAACCACTGAGGCAACTTATTTAGTTTTCCAACCAGTTTCAGCTTCTGAAGGAATAATGGAGGCAAAGCCAAGGCTTCTAGCTGCAGTTCTTCTTGTTCAGTACTACTCACAACACTTAGACGCCGGAGACTTGTCATCTTTTGAATTGAACTGCACAACATGGGCCCGTCACGTGCTCTCAACTTTGTTAGATCCAACCTCTTGAGCTCAGTCAAATTTCCTAATTCCTTAGTTGTCTCTTCCTCTGCTTCAATACATGTAAGAGTTTGTAAGTTTATTATGTTCCCTATTCCTGATGGTACCCTCAAACCATAGCTAAAACTGGAAGTTCTGGGAGTCCGATCCTTGTTGCAGTAGAAAAACAGATGCCGCAGTTTTGACATGCTAGATATTCCACTCGGAAGCTTCTGCACTTTAGTGTTTCTGAGGTCCAATGTCTGTAGATTCAGTAGCCTTTCCATTGACTTCGGAAGCTCACTGACCTTGGTTTCCCGTAAATTCAAGTACCTCAAATTGAATAAGCCAACCAATGCCCCTGGTATTTTTTCAATGAATACTCCTTGCAGATCAAGGACCCTTAGCAACCTGAAATTAGATGATAGGGCACTGAGAGGGAATCGGGGTGAAATATCTGTTTCAAAGACGAAAAGAGAATGAAGATGGCGTGACAGGCTCCTGCTTAGTCTGATTTTGTCACATGTATTGGATATAGTTAGACGCTGGACATTTCCTTCTTGCCTCGACAGTCGGCCATCATAAGTTGTCCAAAAGCTCTCCTTCTCGGATGTTGTCACAGCGAGTTCTCGCACAAAGTCGTGTACTTTGAGTGTCTTCACCCTTCCAGCATCATTAGTCTCTGTCACTTGAATCATGCTCCGAAAAATTAGTTCTGTAAGATAGTCCTCGGCTACGTCCTCTGTTGTCATTCCTTTTCTTTCAACAGCAAACCCCTCCGCAACCCATAGTCTTATCAGTTTCTTCCTCTTAATTGGGTAACCATCGGGGAAAACGCAACAATACAAGAAACAGTGCTTTAGGAAGAATGGTAGGTCATTGAAACTCAATAACAAGATGCCTTTCAATTGATCAAGAAAGGGATCATTGCTCAGTTGCCAATTGAAGCTATCATGAACTTTCTTCCATTCCCCGGCCGTCTCACTTTTAGAACCCAAGAGGCCTCCAATTGCTACTATTGCAAGAGGTAACCCTTCACACTTTCTCAAAATGGCCTCAGCGAGTTCTTTCAATTCTACTGGACAACTTCGGTTCCAGAGTGCCTTCTTACAAAACAGGGTCCAGGCATCATTCTCTTTGAGAGGCTTAAGGTGATGGACGTGACTTCCAGGTCCAACCGAGGATGCAACATTCACTTTTCGTGTTGTGAAAATAATTCTGCTTCCAAGATTATTATGGGGAAATGCACTCCGTATTCCAGCCCAAACAACTATGTCCCATACATCATCTAAGACAACCACATACCTCTTTTGGTGCAAAAATTGGTTGTGTGTCTCAACAAGCTGTCTGTAATCCATAGACCCCAAGTTGCTGGGAATCATCACTTGCGCTGCCTTGAATAACTCTTGAGCCATGCTTTTCAGCAGTTCTTCAACTCCTTTCTTTCGTGACACAGATATCCATGCCCAACAATCAAAGTGTCGTTGAATGACCGGGTTGTTGAAAACTTCGGTAACAAGAGTAGTCTTGCCCAAACCACCCATACCGACGATTGAGATCACTGTGCGCTGTTGGCTACCTTCAACTAACCATTTCAGCAAATTTATCTTGTTCTCATCCATCCCCACTATCTCATCTTCATTGCCTAAAATTGATGATTCTCCGCAATGCTGGCTCCAGTCTATGGAAGTGTTCTCACCTCTCCCCTGATGGATTGCTTGTTTAAAGGCGTATCTCTTGCTCCTCTCAGAAACTCCCTGAACCTTTGCCTGGAGCTTTTGAAGCTTTGAAGAGATTTTATGCCTTGAAGTCATGAGCTTGGGAAGGTTGATGATGTCTTGGACAAAATGCTTTAGTCCCTTTCTGTCTTCCTGCATTTCTTCACAATATATAAACTCGTCCACAAGATCTTCAACTTGACGGGCGACTTCTCTTACTTGTCTTACCCAAGTTTCTATTTGCTCGCTCCTTTCCTTGCTTCTCTCTGCATCTCTGATGAAAGATCTCATGGTTTCTAGCTCCAGTTTGATTGCCTCAATTTCTCCCCGAGAATCTCCTAGCAATGATGCCTTTTGTGAGAGGATTGTGGTGAGTTTATCTAATAAAAAATTAACAGCACCATCTGCCATTTTGTGCTCTCTCTCTCTCTCTCTCTCTCTCTCTCTCTCTCTCTCTCTCTCTCTCTCTCTCTCTCTCTCTCACTCCCTCTCAACACACACACACACACTCCCTCTCTTTCTCACTCTTACACACACACACACAGAGAATAAGTCAGCAGAGGAAATGTTGAGGAAGAGCAAAGGAAGGTGGAGAGAGTTTAATGGTTTGACAAACTGTTAAACTAATGGTGGACTTGCAATTTTGACATTTGGTCAATTTCTACATGCACCACTTTTTGCTTCATTTTCATCACATGTCCCACTAGGAATGATCCAATGGTTCGGAACCAATCCAAAGGTTTCAATCCATTTTTCCTTTTCGAGCAATTGTATTTGTAAAAAGGCCAAAAACCATTTTGGGTCACTTGTACAATTCACAAAAGCCTCCATTTGTTATCACTTGCTGATACTTCAACGAAGGATTAGCAGAAAAAAACAGAGATTTACTGATGATTCATTCTATTCGCCACCCCCTTTCTCCTTCTCAAACCAGAACCAAAAAACTTGCTTTATATGGACTCTTTTTTCTTTTTCTTGACTTTCTTTGTTCAATTATATTCAACTTTAACCAAAATTTTGTAAAAAATTAATATTTTGAAATTGTAAAATAATTAGTGATTATTTATCTAATAATGTTTTTCTAACTTTTGGAATTGGAGTATTGGACCAATTGATATTCTCCAAGTTTTAATAATTAGTGAAACAGACTTGCTTGTGAGAGTCTGTTTCCGTAGCACAAATGTGTAAGCTCGCTCGCGACGCAATGGAGCAAGCTTACCAAAAATAAAAAAACAAAAAAAAAACGACCAGGCAAGACACCGGCATTCATAATCAGTAGTAACTGCAACCATGTTCCGTTCCATTTTCTGTTCACAATTGACACCGACTCCCTCTGTTAGCATCAAAAGATACATGAATCTCCATAGCTCTTGGTTTTTCCTGGTTATCTACATCTACAGCCCAAGTCACTTCTAATCCACAAAAAACCTCCAACCTAAAGTGAGAAAATACCGCTGACTTAATGAACTCTCAAACTTTCACTTTCTTTGCAGGTACTCCATTAGCATTTTCATCTTCTTGCCTCTTCACTGAGTTACCACTACCACAAAGATCAACTTTTTTCTCTCTCTCATCCTCATCACATAACCCAGAAAACTCTGAGCTTTGCCCATCGTAATGAATAATGTTTGTGGCAACAGCATAGATAGTGCTTTGCTTTCTTGGGGCTGAAACTGAAAGGGTCCTCCTCTCAACTAATGATAATCGCCCGGAGCATTGATCTTGGATTGCCATCTCTTTGAGCTTTTCAATTACAAGATCTCTATCTTGGGTGATAGTTTCTGTCAATGCCTGCACACCATGAACGGGGCGACGGTTAGAAACTTTTCTGGCATCATTCGCCTTCTCATAAGAAAACTTTGGAATTTAATTATGTTGATGTTAAAGCAGATTAAAAGCTTTCAATGCTAACCTGAAAATTAACTGGAAAGTCAATGCTGGTGGACTTACATCCGCAACCATCACTGAAGTAAAGTGTCAGTACCAATTTAATTGGTCTTGATATAAGTGTTTCCCTGAGTAAATAGTAATGATGAGAAACCATGCAAAAGCAGAGAATTTGGTATATGTATAGGTCAATGCAAGAAATGATGCCAACGTGAGAACTAGGGACCCCTTCCACTAGATCAACTCACTTCAGGACACAAGTTTGACCAATATAAGCATGCATGTAATATTTGTGTAGGCAGCTGGAAATGACAAATGTAAACAAGAATTGCTCAGGCTCCTAACGTAATATCAGGATAGTACTCTTATGTCTACCACAGTAAACAATCTTGTTTACTAATGCTTTATACTTTCCATTTCAACCTTTTTATATGATGCATTTTTTCTATCCAACTTCTGCAAGCAAGATAATTCAATTTACTTATTGGAGGTAATTGACAACTCCAGGGATACTGAGCCATTCACACATGGCAGCTCCCATTCCAACCTCCAAAAGGATATGTTCTTTATCTTCAGCTCACTTACAAGTTAAACCCTCAGTGTGAATAATGCAAACTACACATATTTCACTATCAAATGAATTCTACAACAAAACGGAATATCAAATTTTGATGTCTCTAGATTGAAATATCAATAGATCAGCTAGGTAACCCAAAGGAAAATGAAAAATGCGAAACAGGCATGAGAGGAACATAGAAAAAGTTTTATCATCAGATACAAAGCAAAATGGCAAAAATTGAGCCGACCTAGAAACACTTTCTTTTGCGCAAATCTCTGCATCAATTACTGAATAAGGAAAAGGGTAAATTACAAGCAAGGGGGGGGGGGGGGGGGGGGGGGGGGGGGGGGGGGGGGGGGGGGGGGGGGGGGGGGGGGGGGGGGGGGGGGGGG
>JAOTQG010004200.1:0-16298 GCA_025631175.1 Iris virginica
CATCACAGGCGACCCAAAAGTCCATGGATGATTTGATGCTAGGTGGGTAGTAGGAGGCTTCTAATAAATCACACGAAGTTCCCACCTCTCACCGATGTGGGAATATGGGGGGTTTTACAGAAGAAGTCGTCGTCGGTGAGGAAGAAGATGGCCGATGCCGTGGAGGTATTGATCCTTCGAGACTGGGATTTTTGGGAGGTTAACCGTCCATAAACATTAACCTTAGGTTAGTTTTAGGGGATAAACATAATTAATCTTAGGTTAAAATAATTTACATGTGGAAACATCTCTTTATTGGGACAGAGGATGAGACAGGGAGTGGGACAGAAAATCCGAACTCGTTTATGAAATTAGTACAAGCTTAAAATTACTAATTTCAGGAGAGTTTAAAATTATTAATGAGCTAAAAAAATGTCTGTCTAAGGATAAGGATAGGGGTGATAATAATAGACCCAACTCAATTACTCCAATCCAAAATAAATTAAAATAAATTTAATAGGTTAATTTAATAAGACTCAATAAATTATTGAGCTTATTTGAATAATATTGGGTCTTATTGGGTTTATGTAATTAAACCTAATAGTTCATGAATATGTCTTCCTCTTAATAGCGTATCCGTCTTCTTACTTTATAAATCTGGTCTTGATGTCTTTCACACCATAATCGCACCTAGAGTGGTTCCAACCCAATTAATCCAATCCAGAATAAAATTAAAATTGACTCAATGGATAAATCCAATAAGATTCAATAAGCTATTGAATTTAATTGGATAAACTCAATAAGACTCAATAAACTATTGGGTATAATTGGATTTGTAGCCAAACCAACCCATAAACTCAAATTGTCACCCCTAGATAAGGATACGGAGTTAGAAAATTTTAAAAAATATAAATAATATTAAAAATATGTAATTAATATTGTAAATAATATAAAATTATTTAATTAAAATTATTTAAAATATACATATTATCTACACATATACATTATTATTACATTCTCTCATATATACACAGTACCGATTACACATATTTTTCGTACTTTCTATATCATCCATTACAAAAGCGCACATAGTTTTTATATCTTTTCTCTTATTTACAATGCATAATTTTACAAATATTATATGAACATTAGATGAAAAAATATGTGAATGATTGACATTAAAAGAAATTTGTTTTTATTTTTAAAGATCAAATCAAAAACTTTTTTTCGAGTATTCATTTTCATTTTCTTATGTAAAAGTTTTATATCGATTTTAAAATAATTAAAAATTTTTAAAAGAAAATTAATGCTTAAATCATGAATCTAATTTCTTTGATATTTGATATTTGAAGTCACATCATTTTTTTTCTATCTCTCTCATACCTTTTCACTTTATATATCATAGGTCCCACCATTTTCTTTCTATATCTCTCCTACTTTTTTACTCTACATATCAAATATTAAAATTAAATATCGCACAATATCATATTCCTGATCTGATAATAAGAAAGCAATGCGTAGACTCGTGGACTGAAAATAGATGCATAGTTTGTTTTGTTAAAGTCCAGATAAGATGGGCGTTGCTGCTACTACTGCTTCCAAAGGAAGAAGCAACTTTCGTAAATTGCATTTGGCCCCTAAATTTAATTACTTTTGGAAAAGGCCCGATAAATTACGTAAAACATCTTTAAAATTTCGATTGTTGGTTAATAGTCATCTTAAAACGGATTTCATTAAGCTTATTTCAGCTATTTTTCTTTGGGCTATTTGATAAAACTATTTTTACTGATCAAATCTTTTCTGCTTTCAAAAATTTTGTTTTGATAACGGTAAATAATATAGGGACTTATTGTATTACAAACCATCTTTTCATATAAATTATGAAAATCAGTTATAGTTTAGTACATTTTTATTTTATTTTAGTTATATGTTTATATATTATAAAACAAATATTTAAAAAATAAAATTTTTAAGAAAATTAAATAAAATACAACAACAAAAAAATATTATGATATAATATGTTCGTAAATATATAACAAAATAACTATAAAATACGATAATGAAATTACAACAAAAATGTAATAAGATACACCGGGGTCTTACTAAGATATATACTAAAATTAACGTAGATGTAAAAAATACTAAAATACAACAGGTTCACACGTTTGTACGATATTTATGATTTATGTCTGATCACTTTCTATATATATATATCGAATTTAGATAGTTAATTTGCTGTTAAATCATATGAACTTAATTAGAATCAAGTGATTTACATTCTAATTTGATTTGTTTTTTCAATATCCTTCTGATGAAATCGGTTATCAAGACCTTAAATTTGATGTTTTATTTTCAGAATTACTAATTTCGCAATAACTGCTTATATTAAATCCACGCGCATTTGCGCCAAAGTTTTCATCGCACACGCTCGATGACACGTTTCATCCAAAAAACTCGATTAGTGCAAATCATTAATCCAAGGACGTCGAGAACGAAGAACGGAGGTTCTCACAGGTATAAGATGTAATTGTTGTGTTTGCTGAGAGCATTATGAAAAGGTCGAAAAAGGAGATACAAACCACCTTATTTTCTTATTATATACACTATAAATAGAGAAATTTCTCATTCATTTATGTTTTTAGTTCACATGGTTGACTTTGACTAGCTCGTTTTTATTTTTGGTTATAACTTGTCCAATTTTAAGTGTACTCCCCTATGGTTTCGCAAAACTGTTGGTTCACCAAGTAAATTAGGCTAAATGACCATGTTGCCCCTAAATACAAAAATGACATATTAAAACGCATAATAACCCTATTACCATTCAAATTTGTTTGACTTTTAACCAATTCCAATGATAAGTAGATTAAATAATTAGCCCCAAAAATATATTACTATTATAAGGAACATATATTTATCTAATATTATACTAATATTTTAAAATTATCAAATGGAAAACAATGCTATATCTTAAAATTAAATAATTAATTTCTTTTTTCATCAATTAAAAATAATATTTTACAATAGTAAATAGGGTTATTATGTAAGTTAAGTCTTATAAAGGATTCAAATCTCATTAGGGACAAAGAATAATTATTACTCCCTTTGTTTCATTTTAAATATGTTGAAAGCGACCTTGTTTTCCCTTTAATATATCACTATCATGAACATTTAAAATAATATAGAGAGAGATACATCTCATTTAACTTATTTTGGGCTTTAAGTCCTCCTAATTACTTTGAGCTATAAGCCATCTTAAACTCTACTTAATAAAAGAATATCAAAAGTTAGAATTAGGTAGGGTAAAAAAAAAGAAGAAGTTAGAATTAGGTCTATATCGTAACAATTTCTTGTAGAGAAGGTTGTGATGTCCAAATATCAAAAAGTTACAAACAAAAGTTGAATAATTAACCAGATTGCCTTGAAAAATCTTCCTTCAAAAAGAAACAGATTACTACCTCTATCTTAAAATAAGTGTTTGAATTTTAATTAATTTTGATCAACTGATAAAATTTTATTTATCAAAATTTACTTGTTACTGACAATTTACATAAAAAATCTATTGATAATTTACTTTTACCATGATTGAAAACTTTAAACTCTAAAACAAGGAATATCTTATATTGAGATTTTGATTTAAAATTTGGGAATTCATTAAGGGTCTGATCATGAATTCATTAAGGGTGATATTCGATGATATGATATGATATTTTTTAATAATAAAAATGGAAAAGTAGGGATAATATAAAAAGAAAATAATAAATGTCACACCTCAAATTCGGGCCCCTTTCGAAGTCCAAGTCAGGGAGTAATGGTAGGTATAAAATAGAGCAAGCCCCGCAAATAACTAACTATTACATCACAACAATGTCAACCATAACATAGCTCGTGTTACAAGTCTTGGCACTACTAATTATTACAAACTCGTCCTTCAAACATTGTTGATTACAAACTAGTACCTCTTCACGCGTGTGCTTACATATACCACTAGGTCGTACTCTTTGAGAACTCCACGCGCTCCTCGAGTCACGAGCCACACTATAGTTACACCTTCTTGCCTGCCTAATATATATAGTTTTGAAACTAGTCAGCCGCTAGGCTCAGTGAGGATCTTTTCGAAAACATGTGCTCGTGTGCTCGCGTACAGTTAAAGAGCATGCATGATATCAATTAATCATGTAACGCTAATCATGCAGAAGCATACTCATGAGATAATGCAACCATGCGAGTAGGAAATCTTGCATTTCACTTAACAATTAAGCATGTCACGTTACTTGGCTTACCAGTCAGATAAATTCCTCCTATGGCCGCAACCACGGGGCAACCTTGTCACACCGGACGGCCGTAGCTCGAGTACTACGCCTTTATAGCTTAAGAGCTATCTTCCTTATCACATCGGGGGCTCATGGGGATCAAACCCACGCCCAATCCTATGACCCTACCCGCCAAGGCTACTCCTTACCTGAAGGGCTAGGGAGTTGGTACAAGGAGCCGGGTCCGACCAACGGCCCTTAATTATGCCGTTCAGATGGATTTCCGCACCCCTTGCCCAAACCGGTCAACACTAGAATGTCATGGCATCCGCAACAAGCAAGTCACGAATTCAGGGTTCCAACCCAACAAGATATCACGAGTGAAGATGTAATGGGTTACCGGCCCAACATGATGTAACGGATAAGCATGCAACGTGTATAAGGGTTTCTAACCCAACAAGATATAATCAGGGGGCATGCGTCATGGAATAGTATTTTCAAGATATAGTTAAATAGCATGCAAATACAAATTAGGGTTTCCAACCCACGTGATATTAACAAGTATGCAAGAAAAGGTAACCACCCATCATGATATATCACAATAAGCATGTAAAGAGGGTAACCACCCAACATGAGCTTAATAATATTACCATGGCCTAACGGCCCATGCTTTTCATAGAGAATGCATTCGAGTAATCATGTATACAAGAGTTGGTAACAAGTAGGGTAATGTTAATCTAGCTCGTCTTGTACTTCGTTAAGACTTAATTCCATCTTATGATTAGTTTCTAACCTTCGATTAGCTACTTGATCATATTTATGAAGTCTAATTAAGCTTAAAATAGAATTAGGGCTTACGTACAAGTCCTATAGGCCTTAGGTACAAGCTTGGGAATGCACTAGCATGGAATGAACACTATCGGGGCGCTATAGCGGTCCCGAGAGGCGCTATAGCGTCCCTGCCCGCTGAGACCTGACTCATCTTGTACTTTGTTTTAGGACCGCAACGTAGAATTGTCATAACTTCTTCATTTCTTAACCGATTTACCTCATTCTCAAATCTGTGTTTTCCTTAGAAAGTCTACTACATTTTTCATGTTGGAGGTTCACACCAAATCGATTGATATCACGGCCAAACACTCATAGCAAGCCACCGAGTCCTCTCATTTGGGTTGTATGTTACATACTTCTGCTCAAGCACCAATTCCTCAATACTCAAGCCATTAAACTTCAGTTTCTCAATATAGGGTCATTCTCCTTGACCTTCTCTATATTTTAGGATCAAGAATTACCATTTTTCATTGGGATTCCACCATTTAATTGTTGTTCAAAGTCTCACGTTCGAAACTGTTATTCAATGGTGTTTTATGGTTTTTGATCAATATCTCTCTCATTTCTTAACCGATTTCAGTGATATTTGTACCATTTTAATCCTTGTGAAATTCTCTACAACTTAGAATCAAGAAACATAAAAAATGATCAAGATTTACATGCTTAATCCTTAGAACACATATTCGAGGTTCTTGAGTTTTAGCAAGAAATAACTCACCTCCTTGCCTCTTTCTGGGTTGTTTCTTCAATGGAGATTGATCCTTGATCCTCCCAGAGTGTTCTTGAATCCTAGTTTTGATCTCTCCTCTCTTTCCCTTCTTCTTCTTCTTCACCTGTTTCTCTTTCTCTCTCTACCCTCTCTCTCTCTAGAATTTTTTTCTTGTGGAGAGTCTTAATGAGCTGCCTATGGTTCAGTATTTATACCCTTTGGCTCTCAACCAGGTGCTTTCAGGTGTCCTTGCAAAGAGAGGGGAGAGTTTGGTGAGTGTGCAAGCCTACTATACGCTTTTAGCTTTTAGCCTTTAGACCCTTTAGGTTTTCAAAGTGTGTACTTTAGCACCTCAACCGTTGTTCTCTAATTATTATTTGAGTCCTCAAGGTTTTAAAAATTATGGATAAGGCATCTCATCAAGTTAGGTCTCTGACCCTATTAGTCCTCGTTAATTATTTTCCGTTAATTTTCTAACGGTTCTAACGGTTCTTCTTCTTCTTCGTTAGTTTCTTAACGAAAATTCTTTCTTTTTAGTTCAGTGGCCTAACTGTTATTAACGAAAGTTTCCTTGATGAATATGAACAATTTTAGAATAAATTTTCTTTACTTGTTTTAGTTAAAATTATAATTTATTCTCTTGTTATTATCTAACATTTACGGAAACGACGCTTATCTTTGACTAAGAATTTTACGGGATCTCACAATAAAATTCATGTAAAATAAAAAATAATATCAAAGGGTCAAACTTTTTCCAGTCATCTGAATTTTATTACGATTGTTAAATTTGGGTGGTGCTATTTACCGCCCTAAAATTTCTAAAATCGCCTCTAATTTTAACAAAAATACCCTTATTATTTATTGTTCTAAATTTTTACTTCGCACCATTATCATATAATCACTTTAATACATTAAATTTAATATTTATACACTTAAATTCTTACTCTTTATTCTCATTATATATCCCTTTTTTATCTGCAATGAAGTTACTAAACTAATGTTAATATTAGCACGTCCGATAGATAACTCTGTTTTAAGACCCTCTGCTACTAGTCATACCGGTAAAAATCGAAAACTTCACAAAGCATTGCTAGATATTGTACCAAAACGCACTATGCCAGTATTCCTTAGCACAATTGACAAAGGAGTCAAAGCAACACATTTCTCATACGCCTCTCCAAGAACTCTTATATTCTTCTGCACTCTTTCGACATATGGCCACAAAAGTGTTCTGGGAAGAGAATTGCACTTGTGACATGCAAGTGAAAGATCAGGATTGCCAAAAGAATTCAAGGAATAATGCGTTCTAAATTTGAGAACAAGAAACTAAGCATCATTACATTCGTTTGATCATGTTCTCTTGTTTTTCTTCTTCTATTTCTGTTTACGATTATTTTCTCTTTCCTATTTTATGTATCATGTTTCTTTCTTCTCTCCCTGACTGGATTGGGGCGGCTATTTTGATGGGGGCAATGGATGAAATTGGCGGTCATGGAGGTAGGGTGTGCTGCTGGTGCTGGTTTAATGGTGGAATGGGGAGATTGCGGCGGCGGGTGAGCATATGATAATGAGACGGAAATAAAAAATTAGGGGCAATAAATAACAAAAGGATATTTTAGAAAAAAATATGGGCGATATAAGAAATTTTAATGGCGGTAAATAGCAACCCAGTTAAATTTTGCTAATCAACAGTCGAAAGGAGAACTAGGCGGTAGGCCACAAAAAAAGGGGGCCCTTTGCTACCCCTTTGAAATAAGTTCAAAATTATAGTAGGCCCATTAGGTTTTCAAGGCCCAGAAGCATAAGTCCTTGAATTTTGTTATTGAAAGGTGAAACCCACTCGGTTGCGCTAATGTTTATTATGGTTGCACAACACAAGGGAGGCCGCCGTATTAAATTTGAATTTCAAACAATAAAAGACTACCTGCAAACTCAGCCCATAACGGGCATATATATATATATATATATATTTTTTTTGTATATTGGTTTTCGTATTTTGTGGGTTACAGAAAAAGGTTCTTTTGGTCCTTCACTTTTTTCCTTTGTCTCCTCCAAGGAGCTGTTGTTTGCTACTTTTCTCACTTTTTCCAGTTTCTTTTTCTCATGTATAGGTTAGTACTCTGAATATCGAGCTTTCTCTTATATTTCTTCCCAAAATTGCAAGCTCCACAATCAATGATCAGTTAAGTGTACCGAACATGTAAACAGCAAAATCAATCGCATGCTTAAATTATGTGCTTGTACACCAATGATTATGTATAAATATGTACTACGCACAATTACAATTAAATTTTGCGGTTGTCAAATGCAATATTGTTAGCACTGCTCCTTTCTTATTTGAGAATAGGACACACGACACAAAAAAGGACATGATTCTGTGCATGCCGAAAATATCAACATATATAGTAATTTCTTACTACATACATAATTTATAATAATGTATATCATCTCCCTAAAGCTCGAACTTATGGCATCATGGAGTAGAATGAATTCATTTTTCGGTAGATAAAATCCATATTTTCGGAAAACATGTATGATTCAATGATGAAATCTCTCTTAAGATGAACCCTTTCACATGATCATATAACTCGCATTGTCAAAGTTGATGAGTATAAAGTTGGCGTGCTTTATTTCCTTTGGTTGTAATGGAAGTGTGTTTAATCGCCCAGATTTGTTTATTCTTCCTACTTCTAATAAAGTAACAAACATAATTTTACTTTTATTTATGGATTTTGGCACTTTAATCCTCCAAGTTCTATTCATATCCCTTCCGTCCTTCAATTGTTTTCATGTATTAACTGTGTTGATAGGGGGAGAGTGGTGTGAATTATTAGTCATTGAGGCACTCATGTTGTAGCTAACTGCAACTGCAACTGCAACTGGTATTGAGTTTAAAGTAGATATATAAAACTGTAAATTTGGTCCCCAATCAATGAGTCTGTCATTAAATAGTTTTTTGTTTAAATATTTTTGGTCAAATTTCCGAAAATTTGTTCAATCTCTTTTAGAATTAACTTATTGATGCAAAATTATGAAAAAAAAAATCTATGGTAAATAAAATTGTAATCATAAATTAGGTTAATATTACAAAAAAAGAAAAGAAAAAGACGTTCATTTAGGGACGAAGGAAGTAGTTAGATAACGAATTATGGCATAGAATATGAATGCTAACTGATAGTGTTGATTTGCTTACTCTCTTGATCTTGTATGCTTAATACCTAATTTTCCATTGTTATTTCTTTTCCACTATGGAGCTAAGTCACTTAAATGAAACTTCAAGGGTCAAAAACTACAACTTAATCATAATTTAGGGTGAAGAAGCATGATTAACACTAATGACTCGAGCACTCCATTCCATTCTGTGCACCTTTTAAGGCCCGTCTCTACTTGCATGATTCTGCATTTTTGGTGTTAATTATTTCTTGTAGCATCCTTCCTATAATTAGGGCTTATATAATATGGCACGATGGCAGCAACTTTATCCGACATAATTACACAAAAATATGAACTCCTGACCCCCAAAAGGCAATATATAATGGAGATTTAAGAAAACATTACTACCCAAAACCAGAAACTAATCAAACTGATTAGATCACTACTTGGGGGGTTTAAAGAGTTGCAAACATGAACTATGAACCAAGTTAGATGGTAATGCGTAAGTAATGAATTCGGATCGATCTATCCCAGTTTGTGTCGCATTCTGTGTACCACTACTCACATGATGAGACACAGAGTGAGACACAAAGTGGGATAGAAGATCATCTCTCGTAAATAATGAGATCTAGATTGAAACTTAGATTTGCTAGCTAGATATGACCAAGATTGAGGGTACAAACTTACTTCTAATCTATGTGGGATGGAGTTTCACAATCAAAATTAAAGAAACATGGATGAATTGATAATTCATTTTCACTTTTACTGGTCATCAAACACAAGACTTGTCATGTACATAGTTGAAAGTGATGAGCCTGATGTATATATGTTATTGAAGAACTCAAGAATTTCAAACACTAAAAAAAAAAAAAAAATACTCTGACATTGTCCATAGATATTTCTATTCTATATATCCAGGTTTATTTCATATCCATTGGTGATTGGACAAACTTCAAAAAGGGAAGAACAAAAAAAAAAGGATAGCCTAGTTGTGGTTTTAAGAGATCCTACTGTACTGGCCTCTCATTAAGATTAGGCTTTTCTTTTACTGATAATTGTAAGTTATTAATCTGTTACTAGTCCTATGAGATGGGAGTCTTTTGAAACGAGTTCGGATCTTCTGTCCTATTTGGTGTCTCATATTTTTTCTCATTTTTAAAATTTAATCTCAATCATTTAGAAAGATGATCATAAATTTTTTAATTTTAAATTTTAGCATAAATGACAGTTTTTAAAAATTAGAGAACAGGTGATAAAATATCAAATGAGACGAAAAATTTCAATTCTTTCAAGATTACTCCTTTTGAAAGTTCAGTTAATTAGTTATTAGTTTGATAACTAAGTTGAATATGACCTCATTCCCTCAAGAAGTAAATCAGTCCCTCCATCTTGCTTAAATTATGCTCTCTTCATTCCAAAATAATTGTCGTAATTTTCTCACCATTATGAATAAATAATAATATTGCATTCATTTCGTTTTAATTATAACGAAAGCGACATTTTTTTCTCACACAATTTCGTTATTATGGACAATTAAATTGAAACGGACGAAAAAAGTAATTGACGATCCGTATAAGTACGAAAATAATAATAAATAAATAAAAATACTAAAAGGGAATGGGTTTTAATTAAGTTGTACAGCCCTCCACCGTTTTCTCGCCCCGCTCCAAAATCCTTCTTTAAACACCAAAAGAACTCTCTAATCTAAGCAACCCCCATTACCAGTAAAGAAAATACAAGTATGTGTGCACATGGTAAAGGTGAAATTAAAAGAAAATAATAATAATAATGGAAGAAATCAATGATGATGCTAACCTCCCACCTTCCAAGCTCTTCCTTCAATCCAACTCTTCTCAAAAGCCTCAATATCTCTCTTTCCTGATCATCTAGCTAGCTCTCCCCATTCCCACTTCTAGCTGGCTCTGTATAGCTCAAGTTCTACCAAACCCAATCCTTCAAACTCAAGAAACCCCCCAAGTTTTTGGTTTAATTTTTTGTGGGCAAACTATGACAGAAATATTAATGCAATCCCCATCTCATCACAACTTGCCTTGTTCTCCAAGCTCCATACCTACAGATTATTACAATGATGGGCTACTCCACCAAACTGGCCATCACAATCACCCCGAGTATAATTCGACGACCCTTTTTAACTCTCCCCATTCGTATCCTGTAGCCGTATGCTGTGGTGAAAATACGGTATTGGTGGATGATCTGCAGGAGTGTACTGTAGGGAGGAAGAGGAGAGAGAGGGATCAGGCCGAGGCTGTGGGCGATCATCAAGTGTCGCTGTTGGCTGTTTTTGTGACTGTGTTCCGGAAGTCGTTGGTCGCTTGTAGGAGTGCTGAGAGTTTCGAGCAAGAGATGTCGAGTATGGAGATTGGGTTGCCTACAAATGTCAGGCATGTTGTGCATGTTACGTTTGATCGTTTTAATGGATTTCTTGGTCTGCCTCTTGAATTTGAACCTGAAGTTCCCAGGAGGCCTCCTAGTGCCAGGTCTGTCTATAATCTTTTCATGAGCATCAGATATATCATCAGTGGCAGTGTGTGTATTTGTGTTGGTTCTTTGAGGGATTGGGAAATGGGAATGGGTCATTTTTTGTTTTCTTCATTTCAAATTGTGTGTGTGTGTGTGTTGGGATGTGTATTATATTACTATCCCACGTCGGAAACTAACAAATGACTTAATCAAAATCCTGGTTATTTCTCCCATTATCGGTTGGTTTTGAGATAGAAGTCCAGACTTTTATATGGTATCAGAGCAGTCTCAATACTCCCCCTTCTGAAATGTGTTCTTCTCCTTGATTTCAAAATTTGTGGGTTTCACATGAGTTCTGTATCTGTTTGATTTACTAAATTACACTTTATCAAAGTGTGTTTTAGGTATCAAAATGCTATTTTCTTGCAATTTCATCTGTAATGTCTCTGAATCTCCTCTGTCAAAAATATGTTTTTAATTTCTACACAATAATTTTCAGCACAGCACTGCTACAAACTTAAGAGATATATCTTACATCTGAATATTATGGGCCTCCATGAAGATCTGAATTGAAACTTTTAGGGCACCGAGACTTATTTGAAGATCAGATGGTTTCAGCTACCATTTTCCTTCTTAGGCTGTGCAAAAATCAGAAAATTGTACCCGTGTCGCCACTGTCACATACTGACTTTGATACATTTTTCTTGTAGTACAAGCGTATTCGGAGTTTCAACAGAAGCTATGCAGCTTTCATTCGACTCCAGAGGGAACAGTGTACCTACGGTCCTTCTAATGATGCAACGGCGCTTATATTCTCAAGGCGGCCTCCAGGTATGTGTGTTTATAACAACACTTCATTAGATTAACATGGGATAAGAAAAGTAACTGATCATTAGGAGTCTTGCTATTGAAATTTAGTCCTTGTAAGTTGTAATGATGGGTATAACTCATAGATTGACGTTTTGGTTGATTTGAAAAGT
Source organism: Iris virginica (assembly GCA_025631175.1). Taxonomy (NCBI): domain Eukaryota; kingdom Viridiplantae; phylum Streptophyta; class Magnoliopsida; order Asparagales; family Iridaceae; genus Iris; species Iris virginica. Next base: position 12,384 of record JAOTQG010004200.1, read on the forward strand.
TATGCTAAGACTCGCGTGTTGAACTTGACACTGCAGGCAGAAGGAATATTCAGAATCAATGGCGAGAATGGCCAAGAAGAGCATATGAGGGAAAAGTTGAACAGGGGTGAGGTACCAGAAAACATTGATGTACACTGCCTGGCAGGTCTTATTAAGGTACTATTTCTTTCCACCATGGAAATTGAAGTCATGATCAATATTTCTTTCAGAAACTGGTTGCTGAATGATGGAGCTAGCTAGTTTGTCTTGCCAATTCGCCAAGCCAATATCATTAAAGTTTGATTATGTTTCACTCATTTACCGTCGCTAGGTGCCATAGTGCCAAACCTACACATACTTTTCGAAGACATTCAAATTTCTCAAAAATACTTTAGTTGAAAGTAAAACTGTCTAAGGAATACAAAGGGTTGAGAGATTTATTTTCGTAATTGCTTAGACATTCTTCAGTTTGGACCCTTAGTGTTGGGACCAAACTCAGGCATTGCATTATGCCGAAGCACTTCTTTCTTAGACTATTTCGGAGATTTACCTATGTTTATGCTTAATGATTGGCAAGGTGATCAACAAAAAAGTAGAGACCTAGGTTTAACATAACGAAAATGTGAAGCTGACTTTGACGAATATTGTAAGCTAAGCACCCTACCTAGCTTGCACAACTATCAAAACTGCCTCCACTGCTTGGAAGAATGATTTACAACAGTCTCCAAATCCCCAAAAGTGTAGGAAAGTTCAAGCCACCCTTCCGTAGGTTGTCCGTCTTCTGTTTTCACCCAGTAACTCATAGTGTCACTCACCGCGCTACCAAATAGCTCATTCAAATCTATGCTTACCTGGCCAACGTATCTGTCACCAAATGTCCTCTGGCAGTATAACTGAATCTTGAATCTTTGCTGAGTTAATTTGTGTTCTGCATTATGGTTTTGTGGAACTTAACTTAGTAGTTAATTATTACCTGAACCTTGGGGAATGCTAATTAGGTGATGTGGATTCTAACACTCATTTTGGGACGGAGGGAGTAGTAGATGATAAAAACGAGATCAGTCGCTAGCATGTTCTCTTTATTTGCACCACTCAAATATGCGTTTGTTTTATTAGGTGGAGAAATCTCGACTTGAATATGGATCCTCTGATAGATGCCACCAAATTTCCTAAAAAATTAGGAGAGTTTTTTCTTCCTCTCGACAGCGATTGCATGCAGTAATAAAGTTTTACTATCATTTAAAATTGACTTGGGAGTGCTGATGTTTGTGTAGGCATGGTTTAGAGAGCTCCCAAACGGGGTGCTGGACTCACTCGAACCAGAACAGGTAATGCAGGCCCAGTCAGAAGACGAGTGTTCCCGGCTTGTGAGGCTCCTCCCACCAACAGAAGCTTCCTTGATGGACTGGGCATTAAATTTGATGGCTGATGTTGCTCAACTGGAACATTTTAACAAAATGAATGCACGCAACGTTGCTATGGTCTTTGCACCAAACATGACTCAGGTGAGCCATGAGGCTTGTAATTTTCCTCAACCCTATGTCAAAAAGTCTTGTAAAACATTGAAGCTCTTGAAATTTGTGATTAATTCCTTACATTGATGAGTTAATTAACTGCAGATGGCAGATCCTTTGACTGCATTGATGTATGCAGTCCAAGTGATGAATTTCCTCAAGACTCTAATTGTCAAGACATTGAGGGAAAGAGAAGAGTACTCTATCGTAGATCCTGCATCTCACTCAGAGCCCTCCGATGAAAGTGGACACCAGGGGGGTTCTTCTCACCAAATAACCAAGGGAGAAGCCCATGAGAGGATTGAGGATGATCAAGTTTTTGCAGGCAAAGAACCCCTCTTGGAGAGTCCCACTCACCATCCGTACCGTGATGACCTAAAAATGGAAACTCATGGTTTACTATCATCTATCGAGAATTTTGTTAAAGCTCATGAAGCAGGAAAGAGACATTTAGTTGATAATTGTCCTCATGAACTTCCAAATAAATTCGATTCCCTGAGACATGGACTTGAAGATGCCAATGTTGCCGATGAGATGAATGGAGGAACTCATGAAGTAAACAGTCGTAAAGCTAGAAGTTCTCCATCGAGTAACTCGTATTCTAAGAAAAATCCAAGGAAAGTTGGTGAGACGGCAATGGCTCGTGAGGCAGCTGGTGTAGAGAAGAGCAGGGGAAGCACCATTGTAAGCCGTTTAAATTCAAGAATCGAGAGGGTTGAAGCTTGGCGGTGAAGGGTGTAATTCATACTTGTGCTGATATTCTCTTTTGGGATGTTTCGACTGATGTCTATTTTCTTCTCTCTCTTTTTTTTACATGTTCTGATCGGTGGTTCTTCCCGCCAGTTATTTCTTCTGTATGCCCCCTCAATCTGCACCCTTATGATGCTGACTGTTTGCTGAACTTGTGACTGCAATGCCATGGAATATTTGTTCTATCATCACACCTATAGTAGCAGTTCTCACCTGTGGTTTTGGAGGAAATTTTGTGTAGATAAAGTTGAAGATTCATTCTTTTTATTTTCTTGATAATATAATCAACTTAATTATAAAATCTGTCTGTTTTAAGAAACTAATCATTTTATTGATGCCCTCCAATCCAATGGATAAACTCAAAACTCTGTAGATATCCCTCCAATTTTCTAGTTGGATCTTCAACTTTTTTTTTTTTTGGTTGTTGTTGTCACATCTTGGTACATTCCACATGAAAAAAACATATTCGACAAGTCTTGGATTCTTTAAGGTCAACTTACAGGAAAGGAACTTTTAAAATTGATAATCGATGGTTAGTCGTGGAATTTGCAACACTTTGTAGAAATATTTTATGATGGAAAGTGAACATTGTTAGGACATAACCAATTTAACTTTCACCCAAATCAAACAAATATGTCTGGAGAGTGGAGCCAAATGTTTTAGGTATCAAAATGCTATTTTCTTGCAATTTCATCTGTAATGTCTTTTAATTTCCTCTGTCAAAAATATGTTTTTAATTTTCGACATAATAATTTTCAGTGCATCACTGCTATAAGCTTACTTGAATATCAGATTGTTTCAGCTACCATTTTCATGGCTATGCTATGCGAAAATCAAAAAATATTTGTACCCGTATTGCCACTGTCACATACTGACTTCGATACAGTTTTGTTGTAGTACAAGCGTATTCGGAGTTTCAACGGAATCTATGCAGCTTTCATTCGACTCCGGAGGGAACAGTGTACCTACAGTCCTTCTCAAGGTGACCTCCAGGTATATGTTTCTAACGCCACTCGTTAGACTAACTTGGGATGAGAAAAAATAACTGATCATTAGGAGTCTCGCTATTGAAATCTAGTCCTTGTAATGATGGGTATAACTCGCATATTGTCGTTTGGTTGATTTGAAAACGTTATACTAAGACTTGCCCGTTGAATTTGACACTTGCAGGCAGAAGGAATATTCAGAATCATTATTGGCGTGAACGTCGGAAACGTGAGAACTAGAAAAATATCCCAAGTAAAACGTTGAAAATGGGACAACATTCACTACACCATGGGGTCCACCAAAGACAATGAGTAAAGACAAGAAGAATTCGCTCTTCTACAAAATGTCCAAAGGCTCAAAATTATACCCAAATCTCTACTTTCCCATCACAAATGGAGTTTGTGTAAGCTAAATGAAAAATCCCTCCATTTAAGGACAAAAAAAGATCATACATACACCAAAAAAAGATGAAAGGACTATGTTAAAACTTTATACGGACAGATCATACCACATGTACTAAAAATGTGTTTTCTCTCTTCAACGGACTCGAAACAATGAACCATTTTTTTGGTAAGTAACTAGACTTCCAAATATTTGGCAAATACTAAATACAGGGAACCTTAAATACAGGGAACTAAATATTCCAAAGCTGTCCTTGCCCGTCTCGTGTAAATATACACGAGAT
>JAOTQG010004311.1:0-16294 GCA_025631175.1 Iris virginica
GAGTAAGATATTGAAAATATATGAAATATGTTTGATGTTGAGATATTGAAATGTTGTGATATATCTGACTTGTGATTTGAGCCTAAATTATTTCCCACCAAATCCTAAACTCCTCTGTTCTCCTCTCGTACCATCCGCCATCCCTCCCTTTCCTCCTCTCCGATCTCATACCTTCTCTCTCCTCCTGATTCACACTCTCACTCTTTCTTTTTTATACCAAATCACTCTTCTCATCCTCCAACTCACTTTTTTTTTTCAGACACTATAAAAATATTATACCTTTGATTCCTTCAAATCAAGAGAATAAGCTTTAAAAATAGGTGAGAATCAAGAGAAGAAGAAAAAGACTGATTGACTTGGGTTCTCAATTGAAGAGGTACATCATTTTATAACACGATATTAGGGTTTTTTTTATTTAATGTTGGTAGATTTTGCAGATATATTTCTTTCCAACAACAAAAAATATCCGGCCTAAATCATCTTTTCGTTGCTTCCTGCCACTTCAAACTGCCTTCCTTCTTGCTTTTACCTCTATTTAGTTGAGTGTATATTTACCCTTCCAAATTTGATAAGGGTATTTTATCCTAACATATACCCCTCCCACTGGAGCTTGATTTTTGTGGAAAAAAGGGTAAAAATGGCATTTAGAGTCATTTACCATTTGATATACCCTTTCCATTGGAGTTACTCTAACTAAAATGAATACTTTGAGATCTCTATCTACGATGGCGAAGCCAGAATTGTTTCAATGGAAGGCGAAATTGTGCTGCCTCTTGAAACAAATATTTCAGATTGGGCAATCAGACGGGAGGGTCGAGTAAATTTTTTTTAGAAATTAGCATAAATATCATTATAATTTAAATACAATTTAAGCTTAGGTAAAAAAGTTATCGAAAGTTAGAAAAATAGTTTCCTTATTTGATAATGTCCTTTGTTTCCAACTACATTAACGAAAAATTATCCTTATCGGTTCAATAAAAATATCATGGGAAAGAAGCGAAAAAAAAGCCCGCAAAGGAGTAAGTATACTATGTTTAAAAATATTACAATACTTAAATAATTTACAATTTAAATAAAACTAGATCTTGTTGCGTTCGACAATTAAAGCCTACGAGTATCTATCTCTTGAAAATGCTTCAAGATTTTTTTCGTTAGAAATATTTATGAACATTCTTTCTCGATGTATACCATTAAACAGTCGTTCAAATATTTATTTTTCATCATATTTTGAAGCTCTGTCTTGACATGTTTTATTGCAGAAAACGCTCTCTCAACATATGCATTCGCTACATGTAAGCAAGATCAATTCAATCAAGCGATAGACTAATAATAAAAAGTCTATCTTTCATAGTTTTAACCATCTTCTTTGATGGACTGTTCAAATCTTCAATATCATATAATCGTGCATCAGTTCTCATAGAAGCAACAAAACTTTGAAGTTCTTGAGATATAATTAGAAGCTCAACAGATGAGTAGTCTTTTCTAGATAGAGGTTGGTAAGCTGAATAAGTTTGTCGACATTGAAGTTAGAAAAATAATTTCTCGAATTTAGACATGCTATACACTCAAGCAATTATATACTGGATTCAGAAAAACGATTTCCCATCTTTTGTATAATAGAGTCAACAACTTAATTGTGATAAAACAAAAGAAAATTTACATAAATTGTTAATTTTAATAAAGTAAATAGAAAAGATAATAAATTCTAAGTTATATCACAAAAAATTTCAACACGATAATGATTATTGTTAATTATATTTGTGTCATCTCTCTTTATGTGAACCCGTCTTGAGACAATGCTATCCGTCTTAATAACATCAATTTCATTAGCCCCACAAAAAATATCCACTTCTTATCATAAACTAGCCATCCTTATTCTCGAAATATTTACGATCCTTCTTTCACAATCGCTACCCCATTAATTGCATTAACAATATCTTGATCTTTTGCTTGTAAGACCAGGGATAATGGGTGAATGATACCTAAAAAATGTCTCATTAATATCCTAGCAAACACAAACATATAACTTTGCATCTTTTGTAGCAAACCTACACATGTCCCATTTGCTTCTTTATCAACTCCATTACGAAATACATTTTCAAGCACTTTTATCACTGAGGGCCATATAGCTTCAAGACGTCCCCATCGAGTGTTACCCGATCTACGCAAAGAGGTTTGATTTTGCCCTCTTCTGAACCGATTTCCCCAATCTCCATCCTTTTAACCAGTTCATCATGTTCAAATTGTCGAAGTGTATCAGCTGCTCTTTCGCAAGAAGATTTGACTGCCCCCACACACACCAATTGAAGTTGATAAGCAAAATAATTGATATACTATGTTGATTCTTTCAAGATAAGTGCTTTCAAACCATTAAATTTATATCTCATATTTTTTGCTCAATCATATCATTGGTCTCTCAACCTTGGTAATGATAATCTCAATTCAGAAAATATAAAGTCAATTGCCTCTTTCAAACATACAGACGTAATCTCCCTAACATGAGCCATATACAATAATCTTTTTACGACCTCCCCCTTTTATTCACATATCTAATAACAATCGCCATTTGCTTCTTTATTGAGCAATCCCGAGACTCATCAATCATGATAGAAAATAATTGATCTCCAAGTCCACCCATCATTTCAAGTCTGGTTTCAACTGCATAAGCATTAATCACATCCTTTTGAATAGGCGGAGAAGTCATTTAACAATGTTATGGAGCATTTTCAAAAGTAAAATTATCAACCTCATCTTTCCTTAAACTGTATCATTGCAACAACACTACAAAATTACAAGATTTTAAGGGATTTGAGGACTCGTCATGTCCCCTTATAAATGGATGACCTTGATTCAAGCAATAACGAATAACATCAAGGGTTAATAAAACGAATTATATATGCCTTGTCTTTTAATGCACAAACTCTCTTAACAACATAAGTCAAATTCTGTTTTTGAATCAAGAAAATTGCATACTCAATTTTTACTTTATTTTGTGAATTAGAAGTAAAACCAACATGCCCTCAGAACTTTTCAAGACACTTTTTAAAAAATTCAATACTAGTAAGGCTTCATCCACCGATGTCACACGATCACGCTTGTAAAGAAAATACAAAATATAATATACGGCCTCTTTTGATATATTATATTCAAGCCAATTAAAACCCTTAAACCAAATATCTCTAAAACTTATACTTTCATTTTCAAATTATTTTTTTGAAAATGCATGACCTTTTGATTGATATATTCTCTACGAATACGATCTCGAATATTTACATCAAAACTATGCAATTGGCTTTCACAATTCGAAATAAAAAATAATTCAACAATTTCAATTTGGTGTGAATTATTATCAACATTAGCATCGAAAAAACTTGTAAAAACTCTGGACCGTTTGATTGAAAATTTATTCATTGATCAATCTAAATAAATAAATTAATAAAATAATTTAAAATCAGAAAAAAATAATAAATAATTAACACTGATTTTAAGACGGAGCGCTGCTAATAAGTTCTATGATACAAATTTACTACAATTATTGTCACGCAATCTCGTCTCGATCGGATACAATGTTGTGAAGAAAAAGTATATAGTATTATTCCAGAACCATAAGCTAGTCTCCTTATATAATAACTGGGGTGGGGTGGGGTGTGACCATTTACTGTTTCCTCAATTACTAGAATGTCAGGAGGACGAAACAATAAAATTATAATTTGGCTCGGAAGTTGTTAGTAATTAAAAATGTTTATAAGTAGACGTGTTTGAAGGATATGACACTTGCTTCCTATGACCTAATGAGTCTAAATATTTTTCAAACCTTTTTATTACTCTTTTTCGTATCAAATCTTTGTCCTGTCAAAAGAATTTAAACTCTTTACCAAGTATTTTCTCTACTTGAATTCAATTCTTTTCCCTTGAAAATTAAACACCCGGCCGGCCAATTTGGTCTCCACTCGCTAATCATCTATAAATACAGATCCCATCGATCCAGAGGTCCATATCACGTTTTGTACTTTCAACCCACATACCCGAATATTATCAATTCCGTACCTTTTGTTATTTAATAGATTAATTATTCATCTCAGGGGCCATGCAACGTTCATCTTCTTTAGCCAAGAAAATCTACAGCCAAATAGTTCCCCACCACCACCGGAATCACCGAATCGGGTCGGTCCCGCCCTGCGACATTTTCATCAACCATCGAGGAATCGACACAAAGAAAAATGTGGCGGGGTTGTTGTATGATCATCTATCCAGGTTAAAACATAGGCCTTTCTTGGACAGCAAGAACATGAAGCCTGGGGACAAATTGTTTGAAAAAATTGACCCCGCGATACTGGGATGTAAGCTGGGAATAGCCGTATTTTCCCCGCGTTATTGCGATTCTTATTTTTGCTTGCATGAACTGGCTCTTATGATGGAGTCTAAGAAGAGGGTTGTACCTGTTTTTGTTGACGTAAAACCATCTGAGCTTTCTGTTAAGGACGATGGCAGTTGTTCGATTCATGATCTCCATAGGTTTCAACGGGCTCTCGAAGAGGCTAAGTACACCGTTGGCCTTACATTTGATTCTTCTAATGGGTAAGTAGTAATTAATCTCATCTTTCTTGTATACCCAAAATTCGTATGATCAAAAGAAATTCGATCTAAATCTTTATCATCTACAAATATATATATATATATATATTATATATAGACGTATATATTCGGCTGCAAACCCTATATATATCCTGCCAACATGCGAAGCACATATATCCATAGGTAAGATCAGTTATGATCCGTCAAAAATCAACTATGATCCAATATTAAAACTATGATCGATCACAATGCTAAAACTATGATCCATCAAATAACGATGATCAAGCAGTGTCAACTGAATTTGATGGATCACTGTGGTTTGCAAAATTTGCAAATTATTTGTGGTTCTTATTTGAATACATATCCTAACAAGTACTCTATAATAAATTATTTTAAGTACTTTGTCCGTTCCAAAAGAATAATCCACCTTTTTAATTTATACGTTTCTAAATAATAGTCTCATTTTTAAAAACAGCGACAGTTATAATGTAATTTAGCTCTTTCCTACGTATAAGGTAGAATGAGACCAAAAAAAACAAATTAATGAAAGAAGTACTTGCAATCTTTTATGCTAATGTACAATCGATGTATTACCAAGTGCTCGTTAAATGCTTAACCAAGTAGTATATTGTAAGATCATATTTCTGGAGCACTTAAGTGGTAGAAAAACAAGGTTACGTACGGAAACAGATCAACATCAATGCGTCAAATGATTTTTAATTTGAGTTAGTTTAATTTTGTCTTATTGGTGTGATATTAATTTGGGTATGATGCAGGGATTGGCCTGCCTTCTTAATGAGTGCTTCGGATGCAGTTATGAAGAACCTGCAAGAGTTAGAAGAAGGCCGGGGAGGCGGCCGCAGATCAACGGGAAAGAATGTTGCCCGTCTCATTTTTCCCTAACTAATGACATATATACTACAACTGAACAGAATTTGCTGAAATAAAATTAATTATTTTTCTGCACAAAATGCTAATCAATTCATTCTTGTAATATTAGGAGAAATTCACTAACAAATTTGTTAGTTCAAGGCTCATACATGAGTTCAGTAAAGCCATTCTTTTTCATTGATCAATTCCTTCATTTAATTTATGTAATTCATATCTTTTTCAATAATTAATATGGTCTCTCTCTCTCTCTCTCTCTCTCTCTCTCTCTGGTTTGAACCATCTAGTATGGATGCCAAATAATATAGATTCGAGCCGATTGAGTTGAACCACAAGGGGGCAAATCTCTCTCCATCGAATTCCAGTAACTCGAGCACACCTCTGATTGAGCTAAAACTTAGTACTACTATTTACCACTTGCATCTATGTTCTTGATTACTCTCTCTGGCATAGGGACCGGGAACTGCATGCTTTTCGGGAAAACCAAGCACTGCCTCCATAGTTGCTGTCCTAGCTAGGAAATCTTTTGCAGTCTTATAATTGCTACTAGGGTTGACCAAAACAAGCAAGAAAATAAAGCAGCAATAAGAACACTATATTAGGCTCTAGCTGGCACTTAAAATTTCAATTTGGTCACTACATCTGAATAAATTAACAACAAACTTACTCGTACTTGGCTATTGTAATAACATTCATGAATGATGACACAATCTTATTTGGTCAAATATGATAAATGTGTAGAAGTCTTTTAATACCCTTAGGCCTGAATTTCTACACACCATAATGTTATAATCACAGGGAGTATTTCGGGGATTTTAAGATGAAAGTAAGTGTGTATCGCGTGAATAAACACTATCCTTAAAGTTATTATTGCCCACACTATTATCCTGCAGGAATTAGTGCCAATACACTTCTAGAATTCGATTTTGCACCCAAGAAACGCCAGTCAGCAAACTACTGATATTTCTTGTGTGAATTTATAACGCCCCTCTGACAGATTACTTGTTCTGACAGTTGCGACTGTTAAGAAGGGGTGAGTCTTGGCCTATAAATTCAGTGTTCCAACAGTATTTAAAGCTTGATCGTTGGTTTGAGCGCTATAGCGCTCAACACTAAATTGGTAACATACATGACCGTTAAATTTAAATTTGGAAGAGAGTTATATTGAAAGCTTGATCGCGATTTTTTCTATTCAAAGGAACTGACTAGATACTTGGAGATATATCTTCAAAGATTTGTGTTTTTCTATCTTGGAGTATTTGAAAGTACGTATGAATGTATGAATGGCCTCTAGAGGGCTAAGGTCTTCCTTTTATAGTGGAGAGGATACTTTTGTCCATTGGGGATCTTGTTGAGAGAAGCTTAAAAAGTTGAACATTGGTATTTAATGTATGGATAGGATGTTCATCTTTTCTGCAGCACAAGTACATTCCTTGAACTCGTTTTTTTCGCTTTTCCTGCAAGTAGTGCTTAGAAAAGAATGTAGGAGTAGTTGTTAGTTAAAGCATCTATTCACTGCTAAAAAAAAGTCAAGTAGCGGTGGAAAATAGCGACGGAATATCGCGAATGGTTTTAACATAACGACGGAAAAATTCCGACGCAAAATATCTGAAAACTTAGCGACGAAATTTCTTCGCTAAAATTAAGTATTTTTCCATATATTATAATAAATATAGCGTCGGAATTTCATTTATTATAATAGATATTGGTACTAAGATTGAAAGTATGCAAAAGGGACATGTGATATGTAATCATTGTGTGTTCTGGACCACTGGATAAAGTCATTAACCTTTTGACTTATGGTCCCAATAAAATATTGTAGTCTAACGAAAGAGTTCAAACAATCATATAATCTAGATGCAGATTCACACACACATATAAACTAGTTCCTAAAGATCCAGATTCACACACAGCACACACCGATAAAGCAAATCCTATGAGCTCAAAGTAGATAATCTAGATGCGTGCAAACAAGAAAATATACAAGATCCTTGAAAGCAATGAAACAAGCATAAGAGAAGAACAAGACATTTAGAAGTACACCAATATGTTTTGTTATAATATTCTGATAGTGTAAGCATCCATTTTATTTTCTTCCATTTTCTTGAAACCAAACTAATAAAGCAAAGAAAGCGCAACAGTTTCTTCTGTATACTTAACTAGTACAACGGCAAATTACACATGTCAGGTGGCTTTAAGCTGTATATATGTATTGCGCTACATCAAGTCTTAGCAGTAGTTCAGAGCAAAATCTTTTGGATATATATATATATATATATATATGAAGAAACTCCATCATCTGCAGGATTATCGCTAGAAAGGCGGAGAGTCGCCATGAAGAAAGGATGAGAAGAATGCAAGTGACTCGCTCGGTTTGAATATAGGCACTGCATGACCAGCTCCTCTAAATGTTGCAAAAGTCAGCCCTTCATATTCTTGAAACCAACCTCCCACCTGGTAAAGAATAAATAAAAAGTAGCACTAATGTTAATACTATATATTGCCTTGCAATACAACATCATGTATGGGCTTAGATATTGCCTTAAACTGTGTGGCCATCGGAAGGCTGTATTTTTGTCGCAATCAAAAGGAATTGTTAACCAGAACTAGATATCCACTAACTTGTTGGCTCCATGTAGTCATCACTTCCAAAAGTTCAAAGATAAATTAGGTCATGTTCTTGGGGTTTTACATCTGAGACAGTCCACCCATCATCCATCATCATGCCACTCACGTTTCTTCGTTCCTCTTCTCATTTTTATTTTATTTACTTTGAGGGCCGGGCTTTGAGAAGAAATGACTTTATAAAACTACTATTCCAATATAAATATTCAGAAAAAAGAAAGAACATTTTTTTACCCCTTATTACATACACTAATAACCCTAGTATCTTCACTATTAATGCAACACAAACTTTCCAAGAAAAGGGAAGAACTCTAAGATGATCAAATTAGTTTAAGCTCTATATCCACATCCATTCAGAGAGTTTGCGAAATGAATAAGAATATACCTGCTTCTGGTGGTACCAGGGCCTCCATGCCCGAGTGATCGGCAACCCTAAAGAACTTAAGCTATATCTTGTGGACAAGACAGGGACTCTTCCATCTGTATCTCCACTGTACAAAAAAGAATAGTGTTACCTTAGAAAAGGATAAAATTCTTAATAGACTACGTACAAAACTAATGAGTTTAGCTAATACACCTGTAGACCCATATTCTAAGTCCTGCAGCAATAAGCTTCTTGTATATAGGAAGAACAGATTCCTGTGATTGTGACCAGCCTTCAAATATGTCCATACTAAACCAAATAGGATCAGTTAGACACACCAATCGAAATATTTCTCTTCCAGACAGTCAAATGAAATATGAGACATCAGAAGGTAAGGAGACATTACTTGCAAATGCTCCAGTTTTTTTGTTGGTGACCATCACTAACATGCAGAGCCTTCTGAACATCTGGTCTATTGTAATATCTTCTTGCATAATCATCGAGGCATGGATCGTAACCACCCATGATGCGCGGCATCTACAAAATAGAAACATATAGGATTATGACAATGAACCCCGCTCTAGCCTCAATAGCATTTCCATTAAACTCATACATTGATCTCTCCTTCAACTGATCGTATATTCATAAAAGCTTACTCAACCCAATGCCAATTTCAAAGTCCAGGAACGTTATTGGGTTTCTCCTGACAAAACTAAAGTGTATATTTCATTTCACACCCATGTGCCACAACACGTTTCCCTCTTAGTTCAAAGGTGACTATTTAAGCTCCTACTTGTATACGACTGAAATGTAATTTGTGGGTTTCTTGCTAAACTTAACCACATACACACAAAAAAGCACTAAATATGACTCCATCACAAAAGACATAACGTTCGAAAACGTTTAAACTTAATTAGAATACTAATTTCTAAACTAACTAGCTAGTCTGAATTCAGGTGTTCTCCTTGCTTCTCCATAAGCCCCCCCCCCCCCTCCCAAGGAAAAGTTCTGCCCCAAGGATTCCAACATATATGGTGACATGATGCGGCCGATGCCTTCTAACAAATCACATTTTTTGACACATAAATAAGAGTCAAAGATACAACCTTTTTGTGAGATCCTTAGAATTGCCATAAGCCAATATATAGCAAGCATAAAAATGACCAGAAATGCATTTTTCTTGTGCTACCAAATGTCTAAATAAATCAGAAGAAGGCTAATACAGACTTTAATGGGACCGCAGCAGTATCTGATAGTGGTTTTACCCTCATTATTTGCTTCATTTCATTTTCGTTCTCTTTTTTGCTTCCTTCACTGATTAGAGATAATACCTCACGCTGTCAAACAACAGTTTTTGCCTACTCGTTTATCCTCATAACCTGCTTTCGCTTAGTTCAAACTTACAAGGTTCAAGTAGTTATTCTCAAACCTCTCGGAAAGCAGTCATTTTTCAACTTGCCAGAGCCAGAGGGAGCGGTTGGAATGCTACTTTCTCAACAAAATAATGACCATATCACAATCACTACTCACCATCTTAGACGTGCTTTTGAACATGACCTGCAAGGCTTTTTTATCTGAATATGCTGAATTGTCGGTACAGACTGATGTATAGAGGCTGTAGATGTCAATCTCCTTATATTGTTTGAATACTTCGTCCACGGCTTGACTACAGTCTTCATTGCTCCAAGTATTATTGCTGTTAAAATCACAGGATTCTCTGATGGTTCTGTGGGTTTCGTCTGATACCACAGCATGGCTCCAAGCATAATCAACCAGACCTCTCCAGTCCTCGGAGTCACTTGTTTCTGGATTGCCCAGCTACAGAGTGACGATAAGTTATTATTATAAAATAAAGCAAAAGTTGTTTAATGGACTACTACTAGGGCATGCATGCATCGGTTTTGTCATTCTTTTATGATCTAGATAGACTGTTAAGTAGATGGTAGGCAATACCATTATTCCCTTCAGATTGATTGTCAGAGAAGGATCCTTATTCTTATCTTGGATGAGCCCTGCCAATTCTGGAACATATTTCCCTGTAAAACATGGAGGAAATATATGGTATATATGAAGATTATATATAGCAACTCTGAAGACAGTTGAGTTAGGAAAACTACCTGCATAGCTCTCCCCCGCGATATAAAAAACTCTCTTTCTGTAAGATGGAAACTTCAAAAACCACTTATGCAGGAAAGCGTAAGCATCATTCGCTGATAAAAACATCCATAAATGAGAACTTAATGCAGAACAGATAGGTTTGCAGACGATGAAGCTACACAGAATTCAATTCATAGAAGTACATGATGCATAAGTAAAACCAACCAAATCATTTGTCTTCCCTCCCCGGCCCCAAAAATAATGATGATATGCTAGGTTATATTGAATATACTAATCTCCATCCCAGAAAGAGCATCCATTTTGTTCACGATCAGTAATTTACATACTGCTTACCAGTAAAATCATCTCCAAGCTCATCATAATCAGAAGTGGTATTCGAGTATGAAAACCCAACACCAACTGGGGATTCCAGGAATAACATATTGGCTTCTGCATCATCAAAGAATTTCAATTTTACTTTCATGGAAATATTATTTACAAGGAAATCTTGAGCATGCTAAAACCTCTGTACAGTATTTGTTTGTGAGCAATGTAATTACTATGTTCAAATTTAATTTCACATGTTTATACTTAAATGACTGAATCATACCTCTATTCCATGAATAGGGATTAAATTTAAGCTCTTTACCGCCTGTCCCTACAGTAAATGGCCCAATTTCTTGTGTTGCTCCATACCCCACAGAAGAGCATCCGGGACCTGAAACATAGATGTAGCCTCTTGTAACCTTAATGGAGAACAGGGAACCAATGCCTCAAATTGACTAATTATTTATGATTAACTTATAAGGGTAAATAGAAAATGAGGAAGAAGGGCATCCACTCAGCAATTAAAAAAAGAGAGAAAATCAGAAGAATATGTCCTTTACAAACTTTACTAATAAGTAACTGATAAAGGCTTGATTTGTTAGAAGCGTGGGACTGTCTAAAGATGAGGCAACATGAGATTGCGCAAAAAGAATATATCCATAGTGGCATTCTAAATCTATCCATTCCCCCTCCCCCCCCCCCCCCCACCTCTTATGTGTTTATATTTCTTTATAAGAAAGATATGTTCATACAAACAAGTAGAATAAATATGGTCAAAAGGTTGTCACTGAAATCAGAAATAATGTTCCAAGAAAGTTTTAAAACAACTACTTTCCTACTCCAAGCCTTGCAAGTTCAGAAGCCTATCCTTGCTGATCTGAGGTTTTAAGACTCTTTTTACAAACTTTGTCGGATCAACATCTCCAATAGCCTCTAATTGCCACCACAGAACAAACTAGGGAAAGGACCATCAAGATATTTTCGCATAAAAATAAGTAGTAACAGCTCAAAACTACTGAAAGCGAATGATAGAATTAAGAAGAGATTATTCCATAATTCTTACCTCCATTAAGCCACAGTACCAAGGGCTTCTCATCAGGGAGAGTCAAAGCTTCATAGAACCAATAAAAGAGTGCCCTTCCTTTATTCTCGTTGACAGTCACATATCCAGCATAGTGCCTGAAGTCTACGTTGGGCTGGCCCGGCAAGGTGGTCACAAGATCTTCATTCACCCCGGAGAACTTCTTTTCGGACCATTGTCCATGCCTTGCAGCCACAACAGACTCCACATACAATGAGGCAATAAGTACTTTTATTAGAAGGCACATTAGTTTAAGTAAGAAAACCATAGGGAACAGAACAATTCAGTTGACAGCTTTCTTACTAAAGAATGAAGGATACAAAAACCCACGTCTATTTATACTTGCAGATGCACTACTTGCATCCACTATTTGAGGATCAATGGGCGAATATTGAAATAAGATATTAATGAAGAGCCCCACGTGGCAAACTGTCTTTTACTCTGACTCGGAAACTTTATGGCAGCTGACTTCGATTTTAGGCATTTGAGAACTTTTTTTGCATAAAACCTTTGTGCAGCCTCCATGAGTAGGTTGTTGGATCACAGTCATGTGAAGAAGATTGTAATCAAAAAAATATACGAAACCTTTCAAACAAACTGTATCTCAAGCTACTTGGAGCAACTGATGGGCTTGTAGACATTGGAAATATTGCCATTTCCAACAAGATCTTAAGATTTCCCTTTCCCTTTTCAAGAAAAAGACAACTCTTGCTTTTGCTTACCACCCCTGGCCAACTCTGAAAAGTACAAAAATGTCACTTTCAACAACAAAAAAGAACATTAGTGGCATAATGAAATTTCGCAGATTGAATTGCATGAAAATAGGCTACATGTCATATTAACTTGATGCATGTTTCATAGTATTCACCAATGTGGATTTGAATGTCCAAAACCAACCACATACATTCCAAAGCATAATGCTTTGAGAATAAATTTGTTATTTTTTAGTCCTTCTCAGTCTTAATCATCTCATAGCACCTTCAATATAATAAATGAATAAGCAATAAAAATTTCATAATTTATCATTTCCCTTCAAGCATTACCATATTAGGGTGAAACATAACTAGTAGTGGGAGAGCAAATAGAGCCTTTTGCACCACGGAGAACGCAGAAGGCATCAATGATGAAAAGCTATTGGCAATTATCCATTACAAGACTAAGGCATCAACTAATTTGCAGTATGCCCATGAGAAGAGAACAAAAAGGGGTAAAGGATTAAAATGTGTTGTGATACTGCGTAAGTTTTGAATTTTTAATTAACAAGAGAAATGGTCTGAATGATCAATGGGTTAATGGCACGAGTCGAAGTTATCAACATTATAAATTTAAAAGCATTTGGGAAGGGAAAAAAAATACTGTTTATTATGATTAAATTTAATGGCAATACATGATAGCATCAGTAGCACTATAGACTCCGACCATTATTTCATGAATGGATCTATAGGAATTCCATGATGCCAACCCATCATGCCACTCTACGATGACGATGTCTTAATTACATCATTGTGGCTCTCTCGCTAACAACAATCTCCTACACCTTGGTATCTGACAAGGTTTCTCCGCTCTAGTTTTCTCAAGGTTCCTGTTCAGGTCTTATTGGCAGCATGTGTTGTTTCCCAGCTCTCTATCAGGTTTTAGGATACTGACGCATTTCATTTTATATTTCCAGCTCCCTGTAAGAGGGCACACGCGGGAGGCTTAGAGTCTAGTTTCAGTTTGAGCTTGAGTACACACAATGGTGACTATCATGTTATCAGATGCGCCCACATGGGTGAGTACGTGGCCCTTGTTATTCGCCTTAAGAGCCCCAAAACCACCCAGGCAATCTCTGCCGACCTGAGCAAATTGCAGCTGGTGAACGACTAAAGTGCCTAGGTGCTCGTTTTAGCCGAGCACCCGCCCACCTCTTATTCCAAGCATATAGATGATATAATTTTACGAAAAACAAAAAGAAATAAATGAAGGAGATATGTAAACTGTTTTTGCATTTTTCCTCACAATTTCATCTCCTTTTACCTTATCAGGTAAATTATTGTCATCTTCCGCAACCAATTTTTGCATGTTCTTTATGCATAGTAATGTTCCCTTTCATTGAATTTTGGCTATGATAATAAGTTCCTACAATATATTACATATACATTTAGAAAAAAAAATCAAAAATATTGGGAACGCAATTTGAGTATGGAAAAAAAAAATAAAACAAATTGAAAGAATCATATATAGAGATACAGTTGTTAATACATAGGTTGATTCTTTGTGCCACTAAATATATAAAGAAGCACGACCCCAGTAGAACTTCTTCCGCTTGATGCCCAAGAATTTAAAGCGATCAAATCGTTACTGTTTGGGGTCCTAGGTGGATGCTTAGGCACCTGAGGACCTCCGACGCCTATCCCCACGTAGTCATTCTCATAGCTATGGTAGCTATGCTAACTTCTAAGTATGATCCTTAACTTCACTTTAATTTCAAAGATCCTGTGCGGAAGTCAAATGACAGTAAAAATATACAGAAAGGATAGGCTACAGCATCATAGCAGCTTGTGTTGAGTTACTTCTGCACTACTAGGTTCGGCTTTGAGTGGCACAAGAAAGATGTATATATAGGTATATATTCCAAATTGGTGGTTTCTTTGTTCTTTAACGAAAAGATAAGACATTTCATGGAATCTCATCATCAAAGAGAAGAAAGAAGAGTTTTGTGGTGAACCTTGTGGGTTGTGACTCTCTATGCTAAAGTCAATGTCATGAAAAACGAGATGATGGGAACAGCCAAATTAGATTGTTGAATCATGACATGGATTCCAACTGAAATAGTTGAACTATGAGATGGAAATCATCTTTTCATTATTTCAATATTGTCACACAGCTATTTGCAATGACACAAGCCTCTTGCACTCGATCATCCTTGTCATTTTTATAGTTATCTGTGCTGTTAATTCCTATAGTGATGTATGTACATCTATCTGGTCGTTATGACTACAGGGAATAGGGGTAGGCTTTTCGAGATTACTTTTCAGATGCTATCATCCTGTAAGGTTTATGCAGAGACTCTTTGTATTTTCTCCTCATTCACTCACCAATCTGATGTGCAAATGTAACTTAACTTACGACACATCTAGTTGACTACCTTATAAAGGAAATCCATGTCTTTTCTCGTGGTGCAGAAGTGAAGAATCAAATTACCAATTTTTAATATAGTGGATGCTTGCATTTCAGATTTTCTATCTACTACTAATTAAATCATTCTTATCCAAATATACCAAAACATTAAACCAAGAATTCCTTAAAGGTTAGAGCCTAAGAGGTATCACTTTGTTCTGGTACTAACAGGCATCTAGGGTTAATGCTTCTAGTCCTGACTGTAGTTTAGCCGGCCGGTCAAGAAAAGAGTAGCTAAAAAGCAAACATGTCTGTGATTGCTTAGTGAAGGAAGGGCAGTTTCTGAAAGATAAGTAGGTTGAAAGATCCCTTTCTTTAAGCCACTGGTGTTTAAGAAACCAACCAGACCACCTCATAACTTTCTCCAACCTCTTGGTAGAAAATGATATACCGAGAACAATCCTAAAATCAGTAGACCCAATTAAGAGAAACCTTGTCTCATTTTCTTTGACCAATCAACTAAAAGAAGGTTCATCCATCACTACTAACCAGTGTAGGCCACAATTCATCATCTCTAGACTGAAAAAGAAATTTGACTTTCTTAAAATCTGACCAAGCGCTTTAGTGTTCATCAAAAAGAAAAGGTAAGGCAGAGGGAAAAAACAAATTAAAGCAATCGTGCACTTCATTCCAACAGTAACCAGGCATAAAGTGCATATATTACAGAAACTACAGAGGTCCATCATGCAACATATGCCAATATAATTTCTTTTTAAGTGCTTGTTCTTTTGCATTCTCATTTCTGATTTTAAGCACCTAAAACCTGAAAAGAGCTTCCTTCTGTTCAGTAAAGTTGTATGATACATCACACAAAAATGTTTATTTTGTAATCCTTCTTTGAGCTATTATAGAGTTTTCATTGTTCCTGATCCGCATAGCATCTCAGCCTCGTGAGAGCCACTGGGTTGTCAATCGCAGTTTCTTCACTTTAGATTTTGCCCCCTTGGGAGCTGTCCCCACGCTCTCCCCACTCCCCCCCCCCCCCCCTAAGGGCTGTAAATAGATCTTAATTGGACGGATTAGTCTAAATCCATATTCGATTAATTTAATTCATGACGGATTCGGATTTTATCCAACTAACCGTCGGATTAGTCAAAAGCTAATCCAAATCCATTCGGAGTTGGATTTCGGATTAACGGACCGGATTAATCCAACTATAATATATATAATTTAAATAT
>JAOTQG010004422.1:0-16293 GCA_025631175.1 Iris virginica
TGCCATCCCTAGGTACAAGTTGGGGGAAAAAGGATCCTAGAGAGAGAGAGAGAGAGAGAGAAGAGTACTCCTATTTAGTTCTACATACTTCTATTATATCTTAATTCTTTTTCCTTCTTATTATTTTGAGGGGATGATTGTAAGAAAAAAAATGAATATAAGCTTTGTTAAGCACTAAAATGTCATCTTACTTTTGTTTTGCAAAGTATAATTAGGAATTATAATTAGTGCACAAATAACTCATAAAAAATTGGAGATTAAAATATTTTTGACAAGTGTCTATTGGTTATTTAATTTGTTAACCCCAACAACTGAATAATGTAATAGTTGATTACACTTTGTCGACTCCATTTTAGTACTTATAATATTCAAGTTTTCGTGAATCAACGCGCCTGTTCCTGATGTTCCTCACAAATTACAGGTTTCATATTTTGTTCATGAAAAAGTACGATAACTTTTGATCTACAACGGTTGCAAATGCAAACCACATAAATAAATAACTGCAAAATCGGATTTATTTAGACGAATTGGTCACGTTGAAGATTTAGATTCTAGAGTTATGCTACATATACCGCCCCACGTCAATCTTGTACGATACAATTTCGTAATGCAAGCGGTTCATATTTCGATTAACGTGAGGCGATATATATATAGTGTTTTCCTTATGGTAAATATTTCCGTAATGCATACGGTTCATATGCAAAGCTTCAAGCTGTAAATACAAATTGACTGCAATAAATCCTACTCCAAAAAATTATGGTAATCACATTTTCCTTTTTTTTTTTATATCAATTTAAAAAGTAAAATAATATATATACCAAAATTCAGGCGCTATAGTGGCCGGTCACGGGCACCACCGCACCGCCCGCCCCAGTGACCGTCCGTGGATGCAGTTACTAGTTCAGAGTGTCGAGGGACCAAATGAATGCTGTAAAAAAGCTGTCCTCTTCTTCCTTGAACACAAGAAGAAACAATTCAGTGAGAGTCCCATTTTTATATTTATTATTCTTGCACCTCTAATTGTATTAAAAATATATATATATAATCACAAGCCAATACTAATCTCCATTTCCATAATAAGAAAATGATTTATGTCACACTTATTCCTTAAATTACAGTTAAACAAAAAGGGACCCAATGTTGAACATGAAATTATGGTCACAGAGAGGAGCAGAAGAGGGGTGGAATTAAGTAAAGAATCATGTGACCTAAACATTACCTTCCACTTTCTCTCTCCTACTCCTCCTCTACTCTTCCTCACAAAGAAAACCCCTTTCCCCTCCATACAAAAAAGAAAGAGAAAAAGAAAGTATACAAGAGCCCATCTCTGTACTTTCTATTATACCATTTTGCCCACAAGAATTTTGTTTTCTTGTTCTTCTGAGCAAATTCGTCCATCCCTTCTTTCTTGTTTGGATTGTGTTTTTGTATGTGCAATGGCTGCAAGTGCTTCGAGGTTCATCAAGTGTGTAACAGTGGGGGATGGTGCTGTTGGCAAGACTTGTATGCTTATTTGTTATACTAGTAACAAATTCCCCACTGTAAGTACCGTGTGTTGTTCCCTTCTTACTTTATTCCCCATTCACAGTCTTGGTTCTCTTTACTTGATTACTTTATTTTAATTTGCATTTCATGTGGATATTGTCTTGATTTTATCAGCTTTTAGTGTATACCTCCAATTCCCATCTGGGTTTTGCAGCTTTTGTGTTCTCTTTTGATTTTGTATCTGTAAAGTCCCCCCTTTTCACTCTCCATTTCTCTCACAGTCAAACTCTCACAGAAAAGTACAATTATAGACACAAACACACATACCCATCTGGGTTTGCTATGCTCTTCTATTATTTTGAGACTTTGTAGTCGCTTCTTCCTGAAATGTGCGTACATGTGCATCTAGGGTTTTTTTCCTCCCTATCTACACCAAGGGTTACGGTCATTGGGTTTATTTTCAGTCTACATGGTATAATTTTGCTAAAATTCTGCTAGCTTTTTGTGTTAATCAGGACTATATTCCAACTGTATTCGATAACTTCAGTGCAAATGTTGTAGTTGAAGGCACCACTGTCAATTTAGGCCTCTGGGACACAGCTGGTATGACTTTCCGCCCCCTAAGAGTCTGATAATGTGAAAATCATTACGTCATCTAAGCTTGAAAAGAATCCATTATGACTTGGTTTATCAAAAGTTATCCTTACTTGATTGCGGTTTCAATTGGTTTGTTGTAGGACAAGAGGATTATAATAGATTAAGGCCCTTGAGCTATCGAGGAGGAGACGTGTTTGTGTTAGCTTTCTCATTAGTTAGTCGTGCGAGCTATGAGAACATTTTTAAAAAGGTGCAATAGTTGAAAGCCTGCTCATCCGTCATTGTTGTTTTAGTTTCAATATGATTTCTGATTGACATACAATACTGGTTCAGTGGATTCCTGAACTTCAGCATTTTGCTCCTGGAATTCCGGTTGTTCTGGTTGGAACCAAACTGGGTAAGTTTTAAGATCTAAAAGCTTCCAAGTCCTGCTATTCCCTTTTTCCCATCACCAAAGATCTTTTCCATTTTGTTTGTTTGTGAATAACAAAATCACAGTTAATTAAGAACGGGAGTTGAAAGTAACTTTGCATCTTGTTGTTGTTTTCTTCCAATCT
Organism: Iris virginica; assembly: GCA_025631175.1. NCBI lineage: Eukaryota > Viridiplantae > Streptophyta > Magnoliopsida > Asparagales > Iridaceae > Iris > Iris virginica. The sequence goes on from JAOTQG010004422.1 coordinate 2,640, forward strand.
CTCATGAATGGTAATTGAACTATAATGTCCATTGGTTTACCTCACTCTTACTTGTAGTTTTATCTATAGAAAACTCGGGACAGAACTGATACATGTTCACCGTGAAAACCTTTCTCCACCCCCCTAAAAAGAGTCCTATTTTGGAAGTCAAATTTACTATTAATGTACTTTTACTTCCATTTATTTCATTAAATCACACTAAAATTGCAAATTGTTTAAGAAATTTCTTCATGTTTTTGTAAAGAGAAGATATCGAAAAACAATGAAAAAGTATAGCTCAATTTAGAATGGAACTCTTTTGATGGAACAAACTAAAATGGAAATAAGACTTCTTTTGGGAGATTAAGAACTGAGAACGCGACATCATGTTTCTCAAATACTTGAAGAAAAAAGGAAACAGATCTGATTCCGTTGAGCTGACAAATATTTTGTAGCTTATTGAACTTAGATTTGGTCTATGCAATTATGAAGCGGCCCTTTCCTTAGGATAGGATGAATAGAAAGGTGCTGCTAGTAATGCAGCTTGAACATAGCAATGTCTGGAGTCACAGGAATCTTTTATCCCTCTGTCCCGAAAAATAATGTCTCATTTATGACTATTTTCGGTGAAGCTGAGTAAGATTTGACCAAATATTTATGAAAAATTACTTGTTATTGTGAATTTATAAGATTTGATAATGATAGTAAACTTAATATTCTCATGATGAAAGTTGAGTATCTAAAACATAATACATGCATTTTACATGGTAATTTGATATTGTCTTATGTTGATTCTTCAATAAAGAAATCAGACTATTATTTTGGGATAGAGGGAGTAATAAACAATTTCTTACGGGTTTGACTTTTTTGGATAAGTGTTATACTTGCTGCGATTTCCTGCTTAAATGACCAAATTTAGTGCTATTGGAAGAAGTTAAAATTGACCAAGAACCTCTAAAGAGTGAACATGTGTCGGAACGAAGAAGAGTAAGGGCCCTAATGAATCAAGGGCTTATATAATCTGGCATTTTGTGGTTGTGAATATTCCCTATTGCTTAAAATGATCCTTTTTAAAAATTAAGAAAAGTTCACCCGAACTGGTTGATGTCCATCTACTTGTCTCTACAGATATCTTTTCAGCAATGGAATATCTCTTATAGTGTGTTTCATGATCATACTTATCAGATTAAATTCATTTAAACGCATGGAAATATTGCTCATCATGTTAGTAGTAAAATTTAATGTAGATCAAGTTTAAAGTTTGCATTTAATTGGTTCAATTTATATGTAAACAGACCTCCGTGAAGATAAGCACTATTTGGCAGATCATCCTGGATTAGTGCCCGTGACCACCGCACAGGTTTGGGTTCTGATCATTACCTGCTCATAGCTAGCTGATTATCGCTTTGGCTATGGATTTTAATGGTGAGGGGTTGCTATATACAGGGAGAGGAGCTACGTAGACAGATAGGTGCTGCATATTATATTGAATGTAGCTCTAAAACTCAGCAGGTATGGATGGCTGTTTTTTTCTAGCTTCAAAATATATTTTGTGCCTTTGGTATCTGTTTCTATAATCTTCGTGTTTTCTGATAAGTGTATTTTTATCTTCCTCCACAATTTTTTTTATAAAAAATATGAGAACAGAATGTAAAAGCAGTTTTTGATGCCGCAATCAGGGTCGTTATCAAGCCACCACAAAAACAGAAGGAGAAGAAAAAGCCACGACAAGGATGTCTAGTGTAAGTAACTTATTTTGTTCTTTCCTTCTCTGAACTTCTTATACCCATCCTACCCTGCTTGCACTGCGTGGTATTAACAAATGGCACTCATCTTTCTCATGTGAGCATTCGTTATCATGGTTACTATGTATCTTTATAGTCATGCTACAGTTCGTCCTTGCAGTTCTTATTTACAATATTGTTAACTTTACTAATTTTTAATCTCTGGGTAGAGCTTTTCATTCTTTGATTGTTTATTTATCACAGAGTACTTGTTTTTTCTTTATAAATACGAAAAGCGAAAAAAGAAAGGGGGGGGGGGGGAGGGTTGAATTCAGTTGCCTGCAAAGTTTAGAAAATTGCAGCAGTATATCTATGGAAATAAGAGAAAACTACAACACCATACAAGTCTATTGTGGAATGAAATTAGTTTCTTGCTTAGAAATTGACACTAACAGTTGAGTTCAAATTTTAACCAAAAAAAACAACACTGTCTACTTGTGCAATATCTGCACTTCTTAGGAATCAAAATTGGGAACTCTAAGCCAGCCTTCTCCGGACAAAATTGTTTGTGGAATCTCCTCGTGTGTGTGTGTGCATGTGTTGTGAGACTCATTGTTGAGAGAGGGGGGTGGGGGTGTAATATTGGGGTTTGGGTTAAGTGAGCGATGTCATAGGAGGCTTCCTCGCATCTTATTGAACTTGTTATGACTACCTTTGCCCCGCCTTGCATTAAATTGTAATGTTAACCGATCTCATAATGGTATTGGCGGTAAAGCAGACACGTTTTGACTAACCTTTTCAACTGCTGTACATAAAATACATCTGTCGTATTGAATTGTGAATGAATTATGACAGAGCATGTGTTTTCCCCTAAGCCAAACTCAAGTTGTTATGAAAGAGTTTAGTTCATTGGAGTGAAACTGTATGCTTATTTTCTAACCTGTTTTCTTATAAGAAGCAACAAAATGATAAATATTGGAGCCCCCTTCCCAACCTTTGGCCTGGCTAGAGTTCACAATCTCTTCAGCTTATTTAGGCTTGAGCAGCACCATACAGGACTTGTTTTTTGGTATCATACATCTATTGACTGCCATTCTACTCTTTTTGCAGAAACGTCTTCTGTGGGAGGAGCCTTGCATGCTTGAAGTAAAACAGTCTCTTTTACACAGAGCAATCAGCCATTTCACATGCTCTGGATCATCTAACATCACACCCGGAAGTCAGTTTCGTTGCCATCATAAGCTCTCAAGTTCCTGCAAGTCAACACCATTTATGCCTCCTTTAGTAGATATGCAGCATATTGGTCACCCTTCCATGCTCTAATTATATGTTGATGATTCGAATTAGTAAATACCGTTGCCATCATAAGCTCTCAAGTTCCTGCAAGTCAACGCCATTTATGCCTCCTTTAGTAGATATGCAGCATATTGGTCACCCTTCCATGCTCTAATTATATGTTGATGATTCGAATTAGTAAATACCATTACATACTAGACGTCAAATTGTTGTTCATTTTAATGATTTGAATTCACCAGATAGGGATAAAGTAAAGTAGCTGTATAAGTTTGCCATTACTTGCCACTTGGTGAAGCGATGGTCAGCTCTTTATTGCTGCAGTAGGAGCTAGGTGAAATGTAGGATGAAGTTTTTTTTTTTCGAAAACCTGGGCACAGCTCATTAGCAATTTACAGTATGTACATCTTTAAATGTCTCTGCAAACTTTTGAGTATTTGGTCGGTTAGCATTGGCCATTTTTTGGACAGATTCATTATGCTACAGGAGGGACCTTTTTATCAGAAACATAATGAATGCCTAATAAGACTTTGGTCCTCTGAACACCCTCCATGCCATAAAAAGTTTGCAGTTCTAAAAGCTCCAACTTCCATTCTTCCCGAGAGATAAAAGACCTTTTGCCCCAGGCGAGGGTGGCAAAATAATTGATCGCAGAAGGGCGAAAGACGAAGTGGCTCTTGCTTACCCGACACATTGCCTCCCTTGCTGGTTCTGGACGATCAGATTCCATCGACTCTTCCTTCAGCCGATATAAACAGCTCCATATTAGCGAAGTGCCTCTTGACTACTCTTTTAATAATGTACAGAAAAAAAGGAACTGAAGCATGGAAAGGAAGTCATTTGTGCCCGATGAAATAAGGACCTAAAGTATAGATACCATGTTACAGTGTTGACTCCAAAATAGGGGGAACTTTTCTTTTACATAAAACCGTCTTACATTATATCGAGTTAGCAACTGTCGTCCCAGAGTGAATATACCCATCAAAACCAGAAAGACTACCTTCAGGCTTCAATCAAAGTCTGAATCTAGATCTACCAAGTGCAAGTCATTTAGGGACAAATGAATTGAACCAAAATTTTAGAATTTGGCTCCGTTCAGCCATAACTGGCCCAAAAATTTATATGGCAGACAGATCTACAACTGATCGACTGCTTACACAAAACAAACCAGTTATAGAATACACCACATGATCTAGGCCACATACAAAGATCACGGGAAAACAACGATAAAAAAATTCCAAGTACCATCCTGCTGCATTCATGAGATTGTAGGGATGGGAAAACATGATAAGAGAGCAATGATATTTGACACAACATAAATTGCATACAGGACTTCACCTTGAAAAGCTAAAGACATCCAACCACTGCCATGAGCATTTGAACAAAAAGGGCAGTAATGGACCTCTTGGTATACATAATTTGATAGCACTGAAACAGTATGGCACTATTTTCTAACACCTGGGCCGCACAGAGTACACTCTTCCCACATTAGGTATCTACAGAGGAAAACTGGTCTGCATTCACCCAGGAAACATCCTACAGATTAATTTGCTCGTCCATCTTGATCAATGCATTCCTTCGCTACAGCATAGAGGTGGGGGTCGGAGACTATAAACACATCATATCACTCACTTACCACCCATACTCTGAGAGCGCATCATAGATGCACGTCAGTTACATTACGACTATTTTCAGGATCAAAGCAACTGCCCCATCAGGCTATCACCAAAGACCTGCGAAAAATAGCATATAAACAATGTTATATAAGGTATCGACATGTAGTTACAACTCAGAACACCTCTCACTTCAGTCAAACCCTGCTATAGCCACAAATTAACTGATCTTATACAAAGTATAAACAAGAAGTTCCACAACAGCATAAACACTAGCCACATATCATAACGAGTGACAGCAAATTCTCCATGAGCATTTCGATAGAAACTTTATTCGTTCAGCCCAAAATTGAGAATGCAAATTAGCATACTTGTCACCACCATCTTTACTACTCCCATTTAATCATTGTAAGGTACTCTCTCCGTTCCACAATAGTGGACCTTTTAGGGTGGAGCACAAAAAACAAGATTTGCACAACTATCTTCTATTATTCCACTTTTGCCCTTCAATTAATACTATATAGTTAAAAGTCTCTTCAAATTCTTCCTTTATTAATGGTTTGAGTAAAGGGCAATTTTGGAAAAGTAGAGCATAAATTTGTAAAAGGACAACTATTTTGGAACAATTTATAACTTCTAAAAGGTCCACTATTGTAGAACGGAGGGAGTATATCTTTTGATCCTCGCGATTCTGGCAAGCTGCAATATCGGTGTCACCTAACTGGCACCATGACAGCTCAGCTCAGTAACTTCATCAGAAAATGATTCACTCATTTCAGAATTGCAGGAGAATGAGGTTAAATTCAAGGTTTTTCCATTTCACACGTCATATTAGTCATTAAAACATAATAGATACTCTCTAATGGATTCGTAAGAAAACTCCTTTCAAGAGGAGAGTTGGATAGATATATAGCTGGAATCTCAGTCCATTGTATTTAGTGCAGGAATTAAATAAACAGAGGCTTGTTTTGTGCATACACAACTTGAAAATTAAGGTATTTAAAATTAAAATGGAAGCAAGAACGAAGAGACGAGTAAACTCACCAAGTGACTATGACATGCTGAATTGCATCCTACTGCCATGGGGATTTAAACCTCAAGTTCTCAGCATCCCAGCTTCCCTCAGGTTCCTTCCTCTTCAAAACACCATACGTCCTTGCTTGTTCATCAGCTAAAGATTGTGAAACAGCAACTGAATATTGCCTAGATCCCAAAGGTGATATCTCATCTTTCCCTTCAATTTCCAGTCCACCAGAGCCTGCATTTAGGTCTAGACCCTGCCTTCCCCATCTTTTACTGTTCTCAACTCCACCATTATTGTTACCATCAGGAAGACCAACCGTGTAAGGACGTTGGAGAAGAGATGAAACTGATCCAGCAGTTCCTAACATCTGTGAATTAATGCCAGGGAAAGAAATCCTCCCAGCAGATGAGGAATCCATATAAGGGGCTGGTCCACCTGAAAGATTGGTCGAGGCAAGAGAAAATGGTGCCCCAAAAGGAAAGATGGGATACTGATATGGAGTTGAGGGGAAGGGCAGTGCAGGAGATGATGACAAAACTGAACCGCGGTAGATGTCCGGAGTACAAGTAGTGGGAGAACCTACCACTCTTTGGGATGCAACACTAGGGAAGGCTTTGTCACCTCCTTCTTGAAAGATTGGCCGAACAGTTACAGGAGAACACGTACTTCCAGGATGAAACCATGCCGAAAAATTTCCAACTCCTGAACTGTTCAATCTGATGCCACTGACAGGTGGCTGGAACTGCACACTACTCCTACCATGCTGGTTGGATGATAATCCTCCAACACCATCATCAAGGACAGGTCCGTTGTTTAAATCGAAGTCCCTCCGGACCTCACCATTAGGGAATCCACCTGACAATGATGACTTGACCTGCAAAACAGAGGGTTCCAATCTACAACTCTTGCCGGTTAACGAAGACTGCCCCATATCATTAGCTTCAACAACACAGTTCAGATCAAGATCAAATCCTCCAGAGCCACGACCAGGTGAAGGTGAAGACCTAACTCGTTCTTTTCGTGCCAAGTCAAATTTTCTTTCAAAATCAGATATAGGAGCTGCCCCCAGCACAGACTCCTGGGCATTCATGTCCTCCAGACTTCTTTCATCTGCCACATTCAAATCAAAATCAAGAACGGGACGTTTACATTTACCCCCACTAACATCAGGAAGAGCTCCATTACTCAAACCCAGTGGCATATCCAAACTCTTTCTGGGTTCAGCTGGGCGAAATGCACTTGTCGCAGCTGATCCTTTCCATCCAAGTTCTTTTTTACTCCTCAATAGGTCCTCTGGTGGAACAAAAGGCCCTTTTGCAGCAGCAGTGACTGTAATAGATGCACGAAGACCACAGGACACTGAAGTGACAGGAAAAGGCAGTGGGCTAATAACATAGGCAGAAGAGCACTCATGGCCTGCTACGTTACTAGTCTCTCCATACTTTCCATCATCCCCATCAAACCCTTCATTAAGGTCAAATTTTGGTTTCACGTCCACATTTGATGCCCCCGCAGCGAAGGTAGAAGTGTATGCTGATGTGCCTGCACAAGGTTCTTTTTCTTCTATTCCAACACCAGTTGCCTTCAACCCTGTTAACATCAATTGTTTCACCTTTTCTTCTGGAGAACATACAGGTGACTCTTTGTGAGAAACTGCTTCGCCAAAACATTGGTCACGTATTTCCCTGGTTTCACCAGCAACCTTAATGCACTCGTTCTTCTTATCAATCACAATTGAAGCTAAAGCTGCTGACTCCTGAATTTTGATCACACTAGTGCCACTTGTCCCCAGGTCGCATCTTTCTCCCACCTGACTGTAACTCTGCGTGTCCATCCCATCATATTTTCCAATTTTGAGTTCATCATGCTTCTCTTCTGACATTTCTTTCACAGTACCAGAAGAATACATCAGTCCCTTATCGGTTCGAGTACTATTCTTAGTCTTCATTATTGCAACGAGTGGCTTCTGCTTCGAATGGACATTACTACTGAGCCCTTCCTTCACAACACTTATGTCGTTATCGTCTTTTATAAATGATGTGTGCGATGGTTGAACATCAAGAGTCTGCTTCTCATCTTCATCTAGGTTTGCAACGACATCACTGCCCTTATCATCAGCTAGCAAAGAATCACTTCCCTGAAGTACCGATTTTTTTTTACAACATATGACGATGGCAGCTTCCTTCTCCTCCAACTCTTGCCTGCTTACTTTGCCATCTGTCACTTTCTCGGTGATGTTGACAGGGAGGACAGCCAGTTTAGCTTTACCTTCCATTTCATTCTCTTCACTACTTCCCAAGCATTGATCTTTAGTAGGTTGCAGCTCTACTCTAACAGAAGGAAATTGCTCATTCTGCTTTCTTGTGGGCATCTCATGAGATGAGCTAGTAGTAGTTTTTCTTTCCCCAACTGAATTGTCTGACATAGAAAGTTCACCCTTGCACTGTGAAGTGCCAGCCCGTCTCTTATCACCGTCAGCCACATTGGCAGACTGATGTTGATGAATTTCTTGAGGAGATGACCCTAAGTTGGATTCATTGCCCATACAAGAGTTTTCAAGTAAGGGATGGTTCCTTTTTGGAGAATCAGTAGGAGAAACCAAATTGGACTTGGACATCTGCCCAGCAGCCACGCTTGCAAGAAGATTTATTCCAACAGCATCCCCACCAGACAAAGATGCATTTGCGTTGGAGTATTTGGCACAGCTTTCAATTACAACGTTAATGGAATTGAACGAAGCTTCCTGCAATTTCACTGACTTCAATTCATTCCCAGACGACGAACAAGCAACATTAGAGACTTCAGCAACTTTCGTAGTGTCGTCAATAACCCTACCCCGGTCCTCATCATGTATAACAGCAGGTGAGACATCACCTTCATCAGAACCTGCTAGCACATCTTTTAAATCATTGCTTTGCCATGACTCAGTATTCACATCAGAGGTAACATTAGCTCGATAAGCATCATTATTTTCCTTTGTACTGCGGTCAAGTTCATCATGCTTCTTTGCAAGAACAGGAGAAGAATCTCGGCTATTCATGATTGATGGATCTTCACAAAATCCTCCGCTGGTACTTTCTGCAGGACTGCGGCCCCTATTAGGTAGTTTGACAATGATCTTTTGACTCCTAGCCTCCACAGCAGGAACATCAAGTGCCTTTTCACACGTCAAACCAGAAGCTCTTTCTGAAGTGGAACCTCTTTGCAACGACGTGGTAGTTCTTTTTGACCCAGTCTCTTTTTTAACTCCGGCTACAGCGGTCCCAGGAAAACCATTGCTTGATTTCCTTTGCCCAGAAGTACTTCCTGAGATCTTATTGACGCACATAGACCCTGCAGTCGAGCTCCGCGCGTCCTCCGTTCCTGACAATGATTGACTGTAGTTATGAGATTGGCTAGAACTGCTGCTCTTCTCCTCCCTGACTGGTGTCGAAGGGAAATCACAAGCACCCCCAACTGAAATCTTAGACTGATAATCCTTACCTGATCCAGGAGACAGCGCAGAAGATTTCATTGGTCCTGGAGATGAAGATGGAGACTTATTACTAGAATCCCCTTGGAAAGGCTTTTGTGAAGTACTTTTAGATGCAGAAAGCTGTGAAACTGAGTTCTTTGGCACAATATCAGATGACCCACCAGCATGCCTGTTCCCACCATGAGAAACCTCAGGATTACGTGATTTGGAGGGCCATGATCCAGTCTGTGCCCCGGCAGACTTCGAATCAATAATATTCATCTCAGCTTCAACACGTTTCTTCCAAGTGTCAACCAAACTCCGAGCCTTTTTATGAATATCCAAGTTTTTATGTGTTCGTAAATGATTCACTGATCTGCCAATGTTACACGTCTTCAAGGCATGAAGATTCACAGGGAGTTTGTCAAGTGCACGAAGTAAAACACAGAGAAAATCCTCCACAGACTGATCGCCCTCCTTTGAGCCATTTACATCACCGACCTTTCCTTTATGGATCTCTTGGAGCCATTCATCAAACACAGATAAACCCCTAAGCTGCACAAACCGACTAAGGCAGTCAAACTTATCAGTCATAGTTATTACACCTGCAAGCAATGATCGGCTAGTCAAATCTATCTTCTTTTCACCACCATCAGGTTGCATGAGTTGCACCAGTTTCTCCACCCCTTCAGTATTCACAAGCCCTCCTTTTTCAGTAATATTGGCAATCTCAGATTTTAGCATGCTCTCCACTTTAAACCGAGCAGAGTCCCCATCACCTGTGTTTGAAGAGCGTTCTCGTTTGACAGGCTCTGACCCTTGGTCACCATGATCCCTTTTCCTTCTCCTGTTGTGAGAAGAAAAGGAAGTTGCACTATTTTGTACACTATCAGAACCAGATTTCACTTGTGAAGATAACATTGGAGCATTCGCAGGTTTCGGAGATCGACTGCCAGACTGTACTGTACCATGCATCTCTTTTTGTGTTTCAAGTAACAGTTTATCTACTTCTTCTTGTAGCTCCTGCAAATATATGAAATATTAATAAGTGATAAAATATAATGAATAAACAAGAATATCAAATGATGTCGTGAAGATATGATATGAACAACCCATCAGCCCAAAAGTTATAGTTTTCTTATCTTGAACTAGCATTTTCCACTTATAACTAAAATAAACTGAACTCACATCATTATAATTTCGATCATTTAGCCACCACAAACGCTTCTTTGCAATGTCATACACTCGCCAGCAAATGAAAGAGGGTGTCCCTGGAGAAAGTTCAACGCCTTTGGGAAGAAATGCAACTTTACATGGATGGAGTAATGATGCAGCATGTATCTCATCCTTGTGAAAGGAATAGAAGACTTCGTTTGGCGTGGCTTCCAGCAGGATGCCTTTGCCTAACTTCACTTCCGTTGGTCGATAAAGCCAATTAACACCCAAATGCAGATGTCCACCTCTGAATGTTAACCAACGGATTATTCCAATGAAAGGTGGCAACTCCTGAGGTGGTTTAAAGAGTGCACAGTCACCAATACTAATTTTGCGAGCGCCCTACAGACAAGATAAAGCTCACTACTCAACCATGAGTAAATTCGAAAAAAGTTGTCCACAAAAACAAGCTGTCTTTTGAATTGCAGATTCCTACAAAGACAGGGCTACATTTTCTTAGGACGTATCAGAAGAAACATAGAGCAGAGTGGAAAAGCAGGAAGGGCTACGCATTTCAAACTAAGCTCAAGGTGCCACAATCCTCTTTAGAATTCACAATTTCCTGTTAAAAAAATCGAAGCTAGTTTCCACTTTGCAACGACAGGGTACCATTTCCTTAAGACGTATCAAAAGAAACATAGAGCAAAGTGGAAAGCAGGAATTCTTGCCAAAATCCTCTTTAGAATTCACAATTTCCAGTTTAAAAAAGGAAAGCTACTTTCTAAATGAATATACCCACATGATGTAGCTGCTTACAACATATACCAAAATGACAACAACATCATGTACATGAATCCGCCCCATGCAGCCCTTGTCAAAACCCCCAGTGTAATACAATCAACTACAACCAATTTCCCAGGCAGAATGCCACTTCACGTGGGTAATTGAGATCTCAACAAATCAATCTTAATCAGCAATCTTCGAGGATGGTGGTTTTATTTCCTTCTACTTTTTTCCAAGGAAAAATTAATCAATCTATATTGTTAAAGCTATCAGAAGAACATGAATTTGCTTATAGAATAGGCTACCTGCATGTAGTTGAAATTGTACCTAGGAAAACCAGCGGGAACATGGACGATGAACAAGAAGAATCTATCAAGGCAGGAAGCACAACCTCTTATAATGAAGAAGATTGATGTTCAAGCCTAGTTAGAGCAAAAACTACTCAAAAATTGGAAGATGATAAGATAAAGATCCCTAAACTATGGAATTACATCATTATCTCAAGCCACCGAGACTATCACTGTTAAGAGCTTAACATGGTATCATCTAACAGTATTTTCAATATGGTATATGATCAAGAGGATCCTTCCATAAAGGATGAAGGCAGATATGCTAGAAGAACTCAGAAATCATGAGTTCAGGATCGCATTAAATACTCGTAGAGACGCGTAATAAGTTCTTCAGGCTCATACCAAGTGAAGTGTGAACCTTCCTTTACCTCACAATATACCTTCTACAGGTGTGTACCAAGCTCATGAAGAAAACAAACACAGCCGGTTTTGGTGTGAATGTCTATACAATCCTCATAAACACAAAATGATGCAATCTTTACTGTCATCCAAGTATTTTGTACCCTCGACTAATACAAACTAGTAACACCTACCGAAAGCTCTTTGAAATCCAAGAAATGGAATCTCTTTTCTACGCTTTCTCGTGATAAACTTTTGGCACCATTACACCCAAAATATGATTTGAAACAACATAAACAAGACAGAAAAACAGCCTTGCTACATGAATAAAAAAGCTACCGACTGGCCACCTTTAGGGAAAGCTTCTAACTTCACTACCGAATGGCTCACTTCATACAAACTCCATTCACAGAATCTTTGGCAGAGAGAAAAAAATTAGGACTCATGGTGATGGACCTCCTACATGCCTCTTAGTATGAACCAGTAAGAATCTCTAAGCTAACTAGCATACCAAAACATGCCTCTATACAAGTTAGTGATGTAACCATTAACATTTCTTCTTACTCAATTGGGAAACTATTGCTTTAATTTATCATGGCAAGGAGGCTTCACCGAAGGGAGGCTAACCTCTATCTTATACAATAATTATAGACGGAATCCGCATTAAAGATTCTAGCTGCCTAATTTGGAATTGGGAAATTAACAGAAATAAAGGATATACTCTTTTTCAGGGGGGTCTAGTACAAAGAAATTTTTTCAAGTACTTCCATTGGTATTGGTCAGAAGTATGTCTAAAAACGCCTCACTTACTGAGTTTCCGTCAAATGTTTTTCACTTTCAATCACAAGCACACATCACTTATCAAAAGGCGAGACAAAACACACACACACACACACACAAAAACAAAAACAAAAAAAAAACAACGAGAGAAAACATCGCAAATATCAAGCTGTAATGGTATCGGATATCATTGACAAACGCTCGAAAGATGCACCAAAGGGAGTACCTTGAAAAAGGAATCAGCTGTGGAAGACAGTGCAAAATCTCCGTCTAATGTGCGAGTGGGAACTGACAACATGTGCCGACGACGACTAGGATAAGATTTCCAATTATCAACAATAGCCTCGCATCTTCCATCAATTCCACTTCAAATTCACCAAATTTCAACCGAACAAAACCCTAGATCACTTCCATAACCCAATCCCCACATCTCTACCACAAAACCCCTACTTCACACAACAACAACAAAAATCTCTAATTTTTAGGGTTTCAAAAATCCAGTGTAGACTAAATCGAGCTGCCCGACCAAATTGAAGCTGGAAAATCCAGATCTAAGTAATGACCGACAAGGAAATGAGCTGAAACGGGAAGATCTAGAGAGGGAAAGTGAGATACGGAAGCGATTGAGAGAGAGGGAGAGGAGTGTAGTACTTGGGGAGAGGAAGAGAAGAGAAGACGGGCAGGTAAAGTGGAGGGAGGGGATGGGGCAGTTAGGGCAGGAGAGATGATAAAGTTACCTGCGGAACAGGAACAGAGGAGGGAGAAGAGTATGACTGGACTGGGTGGTGGGGTAAGGGTTTGCTGGCTGACAGTTTTGACTGATAGCGTTTTAAAGACTCTGTCTTTGATGGATGATAGTGAGAGGAGAGAGAAGCTTTTCTGACTTTAATTTTTTTGGAAACTGTGTGCGTAATCTCGGATTTTCATTGGTATTGGTTCCGTCCGTCACAGGCCTGGCCAAATTGTTCTCTTTATTGTACTCGTGCAGTGGTGTGATCGGGTTACATGCCTGTGAGGTAGTAGTGTGCGTTTTTTTTTTTTTTCTCTTTTGTGTTGCTGCTGGAAATTTAGGGATGTAAAATGTAAATGACACGACACAACTTCTTGGCACAACATGTGTGGGGAGTATTAAGGTTGTCTCCTCTCCATATGCTGGTTTT